>PVJI01004483.1:0-107945 GCA_004026765.1 Micronycteris hirsuta | reverse complement strand
ATCTGTCCACTTAAACATACACTCTCAGTAAACAAAAATGATAAGAAAAATCAGAGATTTTTTTGAGTACAGAGGTAAATTTTGCCTGTCTTCCTAAAAAAGTTTAAAGAGACTGTGAGGGAACCGAAGTGTGGAAAATAACCCTATATTCACTAATCAAAATGTCATCACTAACACAAACAAGCGCCTAAAACCAAACTAGTCATTTTTTAACTACTTCGCGCAGGAGTATGGGACTAGAGGCACGCTCCTCATGGCATAGTAAGAGTAACAGACATTTGAAGAATAAAAGTGATTCATAGATTTCTCTAATTCTTCTAAGCATAAAATACTTATTTTATGTAGCTGCAGCATAATACTTTATGATAAACAAGAGAAGTACCTCACAATAATCAAATAAGTTGGTTATTAACATAGTCAACTATCTACTAAAACATGTCTAAGATTAACAGTCATTGTCCTGTAGCTACAGATTAGATAGGAAAACATGCGTTATTTCCTGCTGGATATGTTTGTACCTGAAAATCAGTCAGAAGTCTTTATCTTTTGTTTAATTTAATTATTAATTATCTTTAAAAAATGACATATTCCTGCTTTCTCATGAATTGTCTGATTTAGTCAAAGTTAGGCTTGGTTTTTATATTGAGCATCCAAGCACTACTAACATCCATCCTTTGGTTAAACAAACATTAATGAATCAGGCATTTTTGAGTTAGCATACATACTAAGTTGTTTTGGATTTTTTTTTAAGACTTTATTTATTTATTTTTTAGAGAGAGGAGAAGGCAGGGAGATAGAGAGGGAGGTATGGTTGCCTCTCACATGGCTCTCACTGGGGACCTGGCCTGCAACCCAGGCATGTGCCCTGATCAGGAATCGAACCGGGATCATCTGGTTCCCAGTCTGCGCTCAATCCACTGAGCTACACCAGCCAGGGCTGGATTTTTTAATATTAACAGCACTTATGACCTGTGCATTGTTTTTGCCTACTTGCAAATATTAGCTTATTTCATTCATTTGCTATTTCTAACAACCTTGTGAATAATAAGAGTAGAAATAATTCAAATTCCAAAAATGTAAAAAATATATAACAGAACACTGAGAACAACTCTTGTTTATAACTCTGACTTTCTTCGAAGTCATCAAACTTTTTCAGTAAATTTCATATAAGTAAATATGAATATTTTGGTTTTATTGGCCATTAAGTCTTGGTGGCGACCAAACTCAAGCCTGCCTTCCTAGTGGTGAAACCGCCACAGACACCATATAAATACATGGGTGTGGCTCCCAAACACTTGTTTTACGAAAGGAGGTGATGGATGGAATGGAGCAAAAGGATCTTAGCGTGACACCCCCTACTTAGATGGTAAGTACTGGGTATAATTCTGGTCACATGAAAGTATAGGGGAAACCAGTAACACTTGACATTAAATTCTCCAAACATTTTCCCCTTGAGCCATGCTCCTTTTGGGGGAACTATAAAAGAAACCTTGCTCATTGCAGAAAAAAAAAAAAAAAAAAACAAGAAAGGTGATAAAAGAAAGCAAAATCTTATATGATACCATGGCTGGATATAATGTTTGAGTCCTTTCATTTTATAATATGTGGAGCCAAAATAAGTACTCTTTTTTTTTAGTTGCAGTGTATAAAAGCCAGTCAAGAAATGAAAGTTCATTTTGAAAAGGAGTCATTCTCATATAAACATTAAATCATTTCTACAGGTTGTACCTCTGATTGTAGATGATTATTTCATCGGGGTATTTGTTGGATTACGGCTAAGTCATGGATATAAGTGAAAAGATCACAACAAACCTCTAATCTTGAATTTTAAAAATACAGTTACTCAAAATAGTAACAGTGGAGAAGTAACACTGCTTTTACATATGAAAGAGATGACATTTATTCTCCTTATTGATGAGAAATTTTTGACTTCTGGTATACTTGGCTAGCAGAGAGGAATTGAACAGCACGGCCCTGGTAGAGAATTAAATATATCAGTATACTTATTATGCCAAGCAAATGGAACAATTTACAAATTGGGAGAAGTGCAAAGCGTTGCCATTCTGGGCAAGAGCAACATCGATCATTACACACCGAAATAGAACATTATGTTCAGCATGTTCTAGCCTTGGCTCTCAGTTCCTAATATAAATCTTAACCCAGAACAGATCAGCAACAGGACACAGCAGAGATGATAACAGAGAGTTGACAATGCGGTGATTAGTTAATTAACACGGATACTCAGAGACTAGTCCATATGAGAAAAGGTACAAAAAAACAAACTGAATATGCAAACACTTCTTATATTTGTAATCGCTCTCATTCTAAATATAATAAATAACTGATAATTTGCATATAGGAAAGTAATAAACTTACACATTCACCAAGGATGGCATTTTAAGTGTCAATACTTTAGGTCATATTGTTTAAAATAGTCATATAACCTGGTTTATTTGTCAAAAATTAAAAAAATAGATTGCTCATTAGGCTTAATAACTTGTCTAAGGCCAAGAACAGATTCCCCTAGGCATTTATAAAACTTTGTTAACACAATTAACAAAGCATTCTCGGATTGTTTTATAATTAATTGTTTACATATCTGTGTCCCTTGGAAGAACTTGAGCTACTTGACAATACAGATTACAACTGTTAGTGTTTGTATACCTAAGATGATAGTTGGCATATATCCAGTATTCAATAAGTATTTATTAAATTACTTCAATTGAATATGACATTTTGCTATTTTGGCGGGATGATACAATGGTATATTTGGAAAATACTCCTATCTTCCCCATCTGACTCCATGTTAGTTCAAAAGTTTACCAGTCTTGGGATTTTCAGTTTAAGTGGCAGTTAGGAAGCATTGTCAAGGGTGGCTTTTTCTGTGAAACCAAAGTAAAATATAAAAAGTCATGAATCATAGATGTTCAAATGCGTAGACTATGAAATTTCAGGACCATGAAAGTATTTCTATTATCCATATGATAAATAAAGCAAAATCAAAGTGTTCTTTCCAGGCTCCTCTCAAGTCAAAACAGTGTTTTATTTTATTTTAAAATATTATTTAGTTTTAGAAGGAAGGGAAGGGAGGGAGAAAGAGAGGGAGAGAAATGTTGATGTGTGAGAGAAACATCCTCTGGCTGCCTGCTACACGCCCCAATCCAGGACCTGGCCCACAACCCAGGTGTGTGACCTGATTGGGAATCAAACCGCGACTGTTTGGTTCACAGGCCGACACTCAATCCACTGAGCCACACCAGCTAGAGTTTTATTTTAATATATTAAATTCATCTGGAAAAAAGTCCTGTTCTAAGAGTCAGAGACCCAGTGTTGTGTGTTTAGGGAATGATTCAGTGAAATAGATGCATGAACCACAAAATGCACAGGCAGACTATTCAATGTATCAGTATAATATATCAGAGATAATTTGTATTGTTTAATGTACTTTCTAATAAATAAAAGGGTATGGATATATCTTGTTAATACCATAAGCATGGCCTATATCTTGTGTTAAGTTTAAACAGGTACAGGATAAGTGAAAAAAGTGACTTTTCATCCACTGGATGGGACCTCAGATAATCAAACTTGGTGAGAGCATCATTAAAATAACGCCACCCTTCACAACAGCATGAATGGAACTGGAGATTTATCATGCCAGGTGGTGAAAGACAAATATCATATGATCTCACTTGTGAGTGGAATCTAATCCACAGAACAAACGAGAAAAATAGAACCAGAAACATGGAAACAAAGAACAAAGTGACAGTGATCAGAGGGGACAAGGAGGGGGATAACAGGGAAAGAAGGGGGAGGAGCAAGTCAAGGAATGGTGAATAGGACCCGTGGGAACCGACAATGGGGTGGGGATTGACTATGGGAGTGGGGGATGGGGCTGGTCAGGGAAGAGCAATTGAGGAAAAGGCAGGACAAATGTACCTGAACAACAACAACTAAACTTTACCAGCAGAGGGGCCTGAATAAACACTTCCCCAAAGAAAATATACAAATGACCAAGTGTTACATGAAAAGGTGCTCAACATCAGCAATAACCAAGGAAATGCAAATCAAAAGCACAATGAGAGATCACGTCACACCTGTTAAAAGGACTATGCTGAAAGACAAGAGGTGGCAAGTGTGCGTGTGCGTGTGCGTGTAGAGGGAGGAGAACCCCTGTGCACTGTTTGTGGAGACGTAAAGGGGTACAACTACTGTGGAAAACATTATGGAGGCACTTCAAAAAATTATTCAGCCATAAGGAAGGAGGGAAAGCTGGCCATTTGTGCAGTGGATGGACCTAAAGGGTGTTATGCAAAGCCAAATGAGTCAGACAGAGAAAGCAAATGCTGTATCACCCCACTTATATGTGGAACCTAACGGGCATTCACGGAAATGGGGGGTAGACTAGTGGAAACTGTGGAACAGGGAAGTGGAGTGAAGCTGGTCAGAGGACACAGACGTTCAGTTATGAGATGAATAAGTTCTGGCGATCTAATTCAGAACATGGAAGTATAGTTAACAATAACTTATTATGCATTTGGAAGTTGCTAAGAGGAGATCTTTAATATTCTCACCTCATATAGAAAAAAAAAGTAATTATATGAATAGATGTGTTACTAACAATATTTGGTGATCAATTCACAATCACCTCAAATTTACAGAATATTATAATGTAACTTATATCTTAGTAAAGCTGGGGGAAAAGCCATCAGAAGGATGGGATCCAGAGGAAATGCATAATACCATGAAATAATTTTAGTATTTGTTTTAGAATTGTCTGATTGTCATCTAATGGTCTTAGATTGCTTACAATCAAGGAGGACAGAAGTATGTGAATAAATAAATTGTTACAGAACAGGGCGGGGGCACCCAATGATATCCCAACCCCTCACCAGGTTCATTATGCTCGCTGCCAATGGAAAGACATCTCTCGATGCCAGAGACTGGTGAAAAGGAAAGGAATTATTTATTTACAAGTTATACAGCCTTGGAGTTATGACTTAAGGTCTCCTTTAAAATACTAGAGTTCTCTAGAATACCCACAAACACACACAGTCCTTCCTCTTCCCCTTTGCCCAGTCCAGGGTACCGTATCTCAGGAAAAGAAGTATAAGTCCGTGATTCTGGCAGATCCTCAGTTCTGACACCATCCGCTGTGTCGCCACCTCGATCTCCAGTTAATCCAAAACCCCAGTTAATCCAAAACCATGTGGCACCTTCTCATGGCCCACCAGCAAGTGTCCTTTCACCTATTTTCTTCCAGGCAAAGCCTCTCCAGCTTCCTAGGCCAAGTGGCAAAGGGAGACACCCAAAGCCACGTGGTCCTCTCTCTCTGTCTCTCAGGACGAGGGGTCCTCCTCCTCCAAAGCCTCCTGGTCCAGACCCCTTTACAGCTGCTATGTCTGGGTTTAAATCCCCATACCAATCTTCCTCTGCAGCCCCGTTTCCGACTCCTCCTTCAATCAGCTACACCTACCAGCACTTCATATTCTTCCAGCTTTTCTGGGCTGCCATGGTAACTGTGGGCAGGTGTGGGGCACCAGGGCATGGAGCCAAGCATCTCCAAGTTCTCACGCAGGCTCTGTGTCCAGGGGGAGTTGCCTCCCAGTTACATCTTGGGTGGCAGTCACTTCCATCCCCCTGGCTCAAAGCATGGCCACAGCTATTTGGACATCTATGAAATCAGTTAAAGGTTACAGATATGTTAAATGACCATGCCAGAGGTTGGCTGCAAAGCTGCTGCTATACAAAACAGCTCTGAATGGCCTTGCTCCAGGAGTCCCATCCCCCCCAGTTCAGACTTGTGGGGGTGAGGACATCCTATATACATTTTTCTAATATTTCCTGGACACATTGAGTTCTGGACCCAATTACAAATCCCTATTTGGGCCCACTTCTTGGCTGCATCCTGTTACAAAATGACAGTTATAACATGTGCTAGAAAAGCCATGTGCAGAAATCAAAATGGTTTTGGTGAGCCTTTGCAAGTAAAACATTTTTTGACCATTTAGTGTTTTCTCAAACATGTTTGTAGGCAATATAAAGATATGAAATGCTCTTCACCACTTACTATGTATATAAACTCTGTTATGCTATATTATTTAATATCACCAAGCCTGTGATTTTAATATGTAAAAAAATGAAAAAAATGTTTTCTGGGTGAAAATGGAGACAATTGTACTTGAGCAACAATAAAAAAATGAAAGCATCAAAAAAACTTTTTTGCTCTATTCTGGTGCACTGCTTAGAAAATGTATCAGAAGACGTGGGCAGGCTCATTGCAATGGTCACCACTATCAGTTTTTCAAAACTATTGCTGATAAAATTCATAACCAAAAACAGAAGGCAGATACTATCCAAATCACACAGGTACATAATGCAAGGTATGACTCTAAAATTCAGAAAATACTCTAATGCTAGAGGAATAATAATTTGAGTAGGAAAAATAAAAATAATATAGGGAATAAATCAAGCTGCTAAAACAGTGAATATCATCAGATATGGATACCTTAAAGATAGATATAAAGAGAGAGTAGAATGCAGAAATTACATGAATCTGGGATAGAGGAACAGGTGATGGGAACATGTACTGAAATCTAATAGGTATAACAATAAAGGGAAAACGATGAATAAATATATAAATTGATTTGAGAAATTATGTAAACTATAAGATAGTCCCAATGTAATAAGCTCCCCGAGAAAGAGGTTTTCTGAAGAAATAAGGTATGATATACAAAAAGCATAAGCCAACAAAGTAAGTTTGAAGGTCGGCTCTTTCAGTGCTGCGTGAGATCCTCTATCATTATGTGTGTGTATTTTATGCATCTGTATCTATGTATCCATGTATCATCTCTCTGAAGAGAGGACAGGTGATGTATGTTGATGCTGAATTTACAACTATTAGATAGAATAAACAGTTAAAATTTCAGATAATAACAACTGTGCATTTTTATGCTCTGGTTTTCACTATTTACAAAAACTGCAGTCTAAAGTGATCGAGATGTTTATTGGAATCCACTAAAAAAAAAAAGAAACACAATTTTGTCTTGATCAGTGTTTACAGGTTAAAAGTTCAAATATAGTGTTTTTCTTCAGAATATGAAGGGTAGATTTTTGTTCCTGTTAGTCAATATAAAGGAGAGAGAAATGCCTAGCAACTTCTATTGCATGGTTTCAGAAGGCCGTTGAATATCCTCTATCACTTAATTTATTCTCATTGCTTCTGGCCATTTCTGTCAGGGACTTGAAAGACTTTTTATATAAATGATACCAATGCTCTTTCATACCGAGTGCTGGCAGCTCACATAGGAATACCGTCTAGAATGTTTTTTTATCAACTTTTGTTTTATATCAGAATTGCAAGTGAGTTCACTATGAGTTATTCTTAAAATCTAAGAGGAACACATCTAATAACTGTTGGGATAGCACTGATATCAAATTTAGAAATGCATTCTGAATCGTCCATCTTTTCTCATTTTATATCTTTATATTTTAATATAAAATTACGAAGTCAATATTCAGTTAAGTTCATCAACAATTTACACCTTACTCCTGATGCTGGAAGGTTAGCAGAGGGAAAAACGGCCTCAATCTCTACCCCTTCCCTTTTCTGTTTTGGCTGAAACATCGCAGATACGGCCTTCATCAATTACCCACTTCTCTGCTTCCCCCTCCTCAATTTCCTGCAACTGAGAGACCAAAAAAAGTTGCTACGTGGAGAGCGGGGGAAAGGACAAGGACACGCAGCGTTGACAGTCGTCCCCGCAGTCTCAGAGGCCGAGGACCGCCCTTCCCCCAACCTGCCCACATTTAATAAAAACTTTCCATCCAGACACCATCAAAGAGGCTCGTTCTTCAAGGTCATCCACTCTCACTTCTCTAGTGCATACTGTCACTTTAATAAACTGACTGTGTTTTGCTAAATCTTTCTGTCATGCTCTCGAACTCCTCTTGTTCTGTGATAAGAACCTGCACTCGGGTATCAGGTTGAGGCTTTCCTTGGCCTCCCTGGCTGCCACCTGGCATCATTTTTGAGTGAGTAAATCACACACACAATGATATATGAATCCAGTAACAGAAAACAGTACAAAATATTATAAAATGATGTCATAGAGAGGCCCATGACATACCAATATAACACCTTTACATAGGCAAGAATATTACCGGTTCTTATTCTTCTTTTCAGAACTAATAGTGTAGATACACAAGAATTAATTTACATCTGTTTGCACCCCTATTTTTGTTACAGGCTCAGGGATCTTGTGTTCAATGCTTCTAAAGAAAGGCCAACATTCAACAGTTCAAAGTCTGGAGTAAAGAAAGGCTTTATTGATGAAGGCCGAGTTCAAAAGTATGAGCAGACTAATCCTCAAATCCACCTAAGACAGTCTAAAATCCAGACATCTTTGATAATTAAAGGAAGGAGGGAAGGGCAAGGCAAGGGGTTTTTGCTGTCCATGGAAGATAGGCATTGCAGGGTATCTGAGGAAGAGTGCAAAACTGTTCAGTTCCTTTGGTTCCAGCTAGTCCATTGACACCTGCTAACCTGAGTGCAGGTGTGGAGGCTCCTGCGACTCTTTGAATAACAGCCATCACTTTGTGCAAACTTCCCCTCTTCTCTGCTGACAAGGGGGCTGCTCAAACCGCAAGCAGAACTCCTCTAGTTTATTAGCATATGTAGCAAGAGCTTTTAGCCTGCAGGCCATGAGAGAGAGAGAGTGCGTTTTATATGCTACCTTTTCGATCTCAAAGAGGTTACTATCCATAATATGTTAAACTATGTGCTTTTTATTTTTCAAAACTGTTACCGGTTCTATCTGTTGTAGATTTGATCACTTGAGGTTTTATATCCTGGGATGGGTGCAAATATAACCTTAGATCTTACTGAGGCAGTACACTTCAGAAAACTTTAGGTCTTATTTACCTTTATTTACAATCCCAAATGGGGTAGTTGTGGGTTTTAGATTATCCCAAGTAGAATTTATTTCTCTTATTAGTGTTTTTGATTATCCAGTCCCTTCATTTAGTATGGTCTCATTCAAATTCTTCCTTCAACAATTTAAGAACTTGTCTAAGTTTTAAAATAAGTTTAATTTTCTGGAATATTTATTTAAGTATTTTCTTAATTTAAATTTCTTTTTGTCATTTTTATAACTAGTAAAAGAGTGGATAAGTGTTGTTCAGAAATTGTTTAATTCCCTATTTATTGGTCAAATCACTTCAATGTATTTAAACTTTTAACTTATTTCTCTTGCCTCATTTTCCTTATTTTTTGTGTTTTCATTGCTATAATTCTGAATATTATTTATGTATTCAGCCAGTGTAATTTCTTCCTATTCAGTTTACCTTCTGATCTCAGTTGATATCAGCTCACTAAATATTTTCTAGACATATTCTGTGAAGTTTTACCTAATAAAAATTACCCTATGGACTATGAGAATTTGAAACTTGTAATGGAGAATAAAAGTCTCTTACCTAGAATATAATAGTCACAACCATATGTTTCTAAAATTCATTTTATAGAGCTGCTAACATTTTTTACCCTCTTATTACTCGTTTTCTTTCATCGTTCTATGTTGATGGGGGTACTCAATTCAATGTGTAATTTTCCTAAGGATATATTTACATTTTTTTGGTCATTCTTCATTAGTGCTATACTAAGACAGGGGCTTCAAGTCAGTTTTCAAGTACATATTTTCATCTCAGGAAGCCTAGTTTACATAAATCTGGCTTTAATTTCACTTGATGAGTGAATTTAGAAACCATCTAATACAAAAATAGCTGTGATAAGAATTCTAAATGCTTGATGAATGAACAAGAGTTGAAATTACTGCATCATTCTTCATTCTTTCTCAAAAAAACCCATTTATTTATATGTATACATATATATGTGTATATATGTATATATATAAATAATTTTCCAATCAAAGAGGATGAATAGAGCCATTATTTAGTAAATTCCAGATTCATCTGAATTTTGGACCTGACTACGTCTCAGATGCTGTGATAGAGCTATTTAAGGTGCTGGCATTCAGATGTCATTATGTAACTGCTTTCCTGTGCTCCCCTATTTGGTGCCTCTTTTCCACCTCAAATAGTTACGCCATGGGGAAAGATATACACCATTTCAGTCTGTAATACTTGGAAGGTTAGAGATCAATGACAACGTTTTCAACATCTAGTGACATTCTGCCATAACTTAGGCTTGTCATACTTTCAACATAAACTTATCTATTGGGCCTAACTCTCAAGTACATTCCCCACTGTAGCCACCTTTAGAAAGATGGAACTCTATAGTTGCTACAATACCTATAATCCTTTCTGGGCAATGAAGCAAGCATGCTCACAGCTGGTTGATGAATGTGGTTGATGAATGTGATGTTCCATCTTTTATTTTGTAAGATGGTTATTTATTTATTTAGAGGGAGGGAGAAAGAGAGGGAGAGAAACATCAATATGTGGTTGCCTCCCATGAAGCATCTTCTGGGGCCTGACCCATAACCCAGGGATGTACTCTGACTGGGAATTGAACCGGTGACCCTTTGGTTCACAGACCCACTCTCTCTCTCTCTTTTTTTTTTTTTTAATAATTACTTTACTGTTGTTCAATTACAGTTATTTGCATCCTCTCCCTTCCCCTCCTCCCTCCCCCTCCAACCCCATCCCCCTCCCCAGCTTCCCTCCTCCCCCTTGGTTCTGTCCACGTGCCCTCCATAATGATTCCTGAAAACCCTTCTCCCCTTTGTCCCCGCCCCTCTTCCCCTGGCTATTGTTAGATTGTTCTTAATTTCAATGTCTCTGATTATGTTCTGCTTGCTTTCTGCTTTTGTTGATTATGTTCCGGTTAAAGGTGAGATCATATGGTATTTGTCCCTCACCGCCTGGCTTACTTCACTTAGCATAATGCTCTCCAGTTCCATCCATGCTGTTGCAAAGGGTATAAGCTCCTTCACAGACCCACTCTAAATCCACTGAGCTACACCAGCCAGGGGCTTTGTATTCTTTTCAAGCTGATTTTTCACTGTAGGTAGTCTCTTGGAATATAGCTCCCTCTATTGCTCATATTTGAATTAAAAACTATGCTTTTTTGATTTTTTTTAAATGATGATGATGAATCTGTAGAAATATCATCTCAGCCTTTCAAAGTAGGGCAAGGCCAGCTCTGAAGATCCCCAAAGAACATTTGGATCAGGGCTGATAAAACCACCATGAGTATCATTGCCAATAAATGTGTATGGCATTAGTACCATTTAGGAATATGGTCTGAATAAAAAATTTAAAAAAAGCTGTGTGTGCTATGCATATCTCATTTGTGTCTATTCCACCCCCAGTACTTATCTGTTTGACAAAGATACCATGATCTTCTCATAAACACCTTGTGTGCTAATGCTGAAAGGTGGTCTATAATGCCATGATTCATCACCTGGAGAAAAACCAAAGTAGTTTTCACTTTATTTAAAGACATATCCTTTTCATTCGCATTTCTTATCTCAGAGGAGTAGTCTAAGCTGTGGTATGAGAAATTTTAAACTATCATTTTATAAGTAATGTTATTTTTATTTATTTTTTTTAGAGAGAGGGAAAGGTAGGGAGAAAGAAAGGAAAATATCAGTGTGAGAGAGAAACATCAATTGGCTGTCTTCTGTAAGTACCGCGACTGGGGACTGAACCTGCAACCCAGGAATGTACCCTGACTGGGAATCGAACTGACAACCTTTGGGTTTGTGGGACAATCCACACCCAACCAACTGAGTCATGCTGGTCTGGTGCATTTTTGTTAATATTGAAAGAAATAAGTTACAGCCTATTTTCTTCACACCCAGGAAGCTGTCTTAGTAATATACTGTCTTAATTGCTGGAACTCTGCTGTTCAACTTTCAGCATCCTACAAAAGTCATTGTTAGTACTTCTCTCAGAGTCTCTGAAAAAAATAACTAGGAATTTAAACACATACTACAAACTACACACAGTTATAACTGTAGTCAACAGCCCATGAACTGAGTCATCGGGGAGTGCAGTGACATTTCTTTCCTGTAGATAATTCTGATGGTGTCTTTAATGAGTATATGCACATCAGCAGGAATATTTTTCCAAGATAACAAGTCTGTAGATTTCATGCAATTTACACCCTTGGAGGGAAACAGATCTGAATGAGAAGTTGAGAGTATTCTTTTGCTCTAACTGGTTCAGTGGCAATAGTGTGCTTACAACGTGCCTTGGACTTGATAACAATTGATGAGTCCCTTTTCTTCCACTATAATCTCCCCCGCTTCCTTATAGTACCTCTTCTGACTATGGAGTGACTTTGATTATGTGCCTTTTCCAATGTTTCTTATGCTTGGAGTTCTCTGAGTTCTTTAAACATGTGGTTTTATACATTTTTTCAAAGTTGAATAGTCCCTCATGTCTCTCTCTCTCTCTTTTTTTTTTTTCCCCTTTCCTTAGCTCATCTGCTTTGGAAACTCCAATTATTCACATATTAATGCACAGTCCATGGGTTCCCTGCTCATAGTTTTTTCAGTTTCCTTTCAATTTGTGTTTCATTTTAGATCATTTCTATTGCTTTGTTTCAAGTTCATTAAACTTTCTCTTTCATTAATCCCAAGTAGTGTAATTTTTTAATCTCAGACATCTTAAACATTGCCATTCTAATCTCTAGAAGTCCAATTTGCTTGTTTTATTTTATTTCTCTCCTTTTTCTTTGTAACACAATTATTTTCCCAACTTATTGAATGTATGGGATACATTTAGAACAATCACTTTAACATCTTTGTTGGATAATTCTAACATCTGTGTCAATTCCGGTCAGTTTTGAGAAATCAATTTATTTCCTCATTATGGCTTGTATTCTTCTGCTTTCATATTTTTGGTATAACTGCTAGGTTTCTTTTTTATTAGATGCTAAACACTGTGGATATTACCTTATTCTGTGCTGAATGCTTTTGTATTCTCATAAATATTCTTCATCTTTGTTCTGGAATGCATTTTTAGTTATATAAAAACAGTTTTTTTTCTCCCACTGAGGCTGGATATTAAACTTTGTTAGGCAATACCAGAGATGGATTTATTCTAAGCTATGTCTAAATATTCTACACCATGAGCCTTGAAATATGTACCGCTCTACTTTAATTTGTAGGAATATCTGCGGTTCCCAGGCTTTTGCAAGTGAAGGTAATATTTTTTAATCATTTTCTCCTGGTCTTAGGTGATGTCCTTATATGACTGCGCAGTCTCCTGAATTCTTGAGGGTGACCATCTTGGGACCTACAGAAATCTCTTTATGTGCAAATTCTTCCTTTTTATCACTCTGCCTGGTGACCTTTAGCCACTTCAGTCACCCCAGACTCGCACCTGTGTCCTCTCATCTGGGACTCTGCTGGGCTCCTAGCTGTGCCGTGGTGGGAAAACTCTCTTCTAGAAATGAGTGATCACTTTGTTTGTTTCACTGCCTTTTCTTAACCAGAAAGCGACGCCATGGAAAATGTGGTAACATATCTTTTGTTTGAGTTGTTACTTATTTCAGGCATGCAGATAAATCCATTCACTCTTATTATTACATCTTGGTCTGATGTAATACACTAAATCCATTAAAATGATCGCCTTTTGTTATAAAGCATAACCTTTATGTTTCACTGTTTTATATGTTATTTAAATGACCTATAATGCTCACTAAATTTTAAACATAACTACCTATCCATATAATCTAATGAATATTTTATTCACACTCAGTGCCTGGAAACAATCTCAACCTGAACATCTTTATTGCTTCCACAATCTAAAACAAATTATGTATCAGAGCAAAATGAATAAGCATTATACAAGTGAAGATATTAAAAACAAAACAAAGGAAAATGGTTTCATAAGCATGATTTAAAATGTACTTGAATTATCATTGATATATATTTTTGGTCTTAAGTAGATCTCTGCAAGAGTAGATAAATAATGAGGTCGTTTCTATTTCGAAAAGAAACAACACTCGATATAGGCAATTTGAAAAAAGACAGCCTCATGCTGATAAAGATGTTTTATACAGTGCATTGTTTCTTATCAGCAGAATCAGATGAGCACAGTTGGTGTGTGGTATGGTTGTTATTTTATTACTGAGTTTCTCAATAGAAATGTCATGAAGAGTGTTCTGAAAGGAACTGTTCATGAATGCTCTCTAATAAGCATTAGAATCAATTAATTGTCTTTTTAAAATCTTCAGATTTGTTTCCAATGCGCTAAATATTGTAACTGACTTAAACTATTAGTTGCAACAGTAGTATTTGTTGGCTACTGAGGTAGTAGGCACTGAGGATACAGAAGTGAAACATAGACAACTTTGGTCTTGGGGAGCTTATTATATGTTTGTGGGTACAGACACATAAAGAAGAAATACTATAACACATGCCATAATGGTCATGTGTGCAAAGGGTAATGGGAAATAGATGAGTGAACAAATAATAATCCTTAAATTTCTTTAACTTCATTTCCAAAAATAATGTAATGTTTATAGGTATAGGTATAACCCAGGGCTACTGACTACTAAATTCAAAGTATCTGAACAACTATGTTCCAAACTTTATAGATATAAATATAGATATGTGCATACAGTCTGTCCAGGAAGTATCCAACTATATAATATAAAAAACAGAGGCATTTACTGAAGAAGGTGCAAGATTCAAGAAACATTGTACATGGGACAATGATGCCTCAGTTCCCTTCAAATTAGGCACTCTGGGACCTCACACAGTTCTCTCAATTGCCACCAGCTGCCCCTCCATATTTCCCTGAATCTCATCAATGGTCTGAAATCTTTTCCCTTTCAAAGATAATTTTAGTTTTGGGAAAATCCAGAAGTCACAGAACATTGAGTCTGGGCATTAGTGGGGCTTAGTCACCTGGGTGATTTGATGTTTCCCCAAAAAAGTCGACCCAAGACATAATGTATGAGCTGGTATATAGTCCTGATGAAGCTGCCAATAACCAGTTGCAAATAGCTGCGGCCTTCTGAATCATCCAGATAGTTTCCACAGAGAAATGTCTAAGCTTAACTCAAAATTTGATGCAGATTCCTTGCTGTACTTTCTCAGTCATCTTAAATAAGATGGCCCCACAGTACACATGCTCCCGCAACGGCATCTACTACTCCCACTTAGTACAGTGAAGTCGTCATTGTTCACACACGCACAGTTTTGTCCATTTTTCTTGGCTGCCGGTTTACACTGATGTTGTGCAAACCATTCTTGTTAGATTAACAATGGCTGGATTTTTTCCAGGCACAATGTTTGTATGGTCACCACTATGGTTTCCAATTAATTATCATGTCCTAAGAGTCTATGAATGGTGACATATTTTCTTCAGAGCAATTCTTTGTACCTACTATATATTAAATACAATTATAAATTTATGACATTGAAGCAGAACAAAGAAGATAACAAATTGATCTTAAAAGCAAGTGGTTTAACAAGGAAACTGATTTATCATTTTGCCAAGAATCGGATGGGTAGTGCAACATGTAATAACTGCCACAGCTTCGGTGCAGCCAGGAACTCCATGAAGCTGTGCCTGCAACAGCAAAACTTCAAGTAGAATTCCATTAGGAGTACAAGCAAATTGGTGACTTGGGAAAGGAAAAGCATTTCAAAGATTGAGGAAATGCACGATTATTTTAGGGCTGGAGAGAACTTAATTTATGAGTAATCGGAGTTCCAGTATGCTTGGAGCTGAGGAATTCACTGCCAGATGATACGAAAGTACACGTTTTGTTAAGAAAAACTGATTCCGAGTTTAGTGCATGACATACTGAAAGGTCTCTAATTAAAAAACGATAGAAATATTTGAATGATTTCATTTGAAAGCAAAACATTTTAAAATTTGCATTAACTTTTTAACTGGATTTAGTGGAAAGAATTTTATGGATAAACTGGAAAGATTTTGCCTGGGCAAAATAAAAAAAAAAATAACTAATTGTGAGTATGTATTATTTTTAAATACATTTGCATCGGCAGAGGAGAAAACAATGATCAGTTAAAATTGCCATATGGATGTGCAAAGTCAGTCCAGGTAAACATAATAACTTTGTCGTAAACCATGCTACCCTGTTCCAGAATGTTCTTTGATGTAGAATGTTTTGAAAAATTTTGTCTAAAAAGCGAAGGATTGAATTTTAATTTCACACTCATATTCTTCTTCCATGAATGATTTTGGCACATTATTATAAATGCATTTTGTTTTGAATACGAAAATTTCTTAGAGGATATTGCACATATTGATCTTTGTGAGATTGTGAAACACTAGACAAAACTACACAAAAGAAAAAGATAGAATGTTTTTAAAGACTAGGGCTTGTGGTTTAAAGTAGAAATAGATGAATTTACATAAGACATATTCAGGAATGGTTTTAAAGAACTTATGTAATATCTAGAGCACTATTTACCTCATCTGTAAAACCAGGGTGCTAGCCTTACCCTCTCCGTAAGCTTTCTGCAAGAATAAAATGATAAACTATACAAAAGTACCTAGGCGTGCCTGCCTGAGTCATGCTATCACATAGACATCTCCAAACATGAATTAAAGTTTTTCTTAAGTCGACATAACAAATATTATTAAAATGTATGTATTTGAGAAATGGATAAACAACTTTCAGAGTGCTTTTAAAAATACTTTAGTGGACTAGCCATTGGCTGCCTATATATATTTCCTCTTTCATGCAGTGAGAGAGTAAACACAGATGCCAATGAGCTACAGCCACAGAGAGACTGGGAAGGAGAGCCCTCTTTGACAGAGTGAAAATATCGTAGTTATAGCCACTTCCCTTTCCCCTTCGCCAGGGGTGCGGATATGTGAGACGAGTCAGAGGTAACATCAGCGTTTCTGACCCAATGCTGATATTTACTTCTGAGTTTATTTTTCTTCTTCAAGGCCTTGCCACATTTCCACTTGCCATTCTTCTCATTGGCTGTTTGGAACTTAAGCCATATTCTTATTGAAATACATGGGGTGATTTAAGAGCTACCACCCCTATCCTAGAGAAGAGTGATTATTTTTCCCAACCGTGATCTCCCCCTACCCTCCCAAAAGGAGACAAATTCAGGTAAGCTTGTATTGTGTAATTTGCCCTTCATAAAAAAGCCTCTTGATTATAAAAGACCTCCCTTTTTGGAGTATAGTGTAATATATAAATCTAAACTCAGTTTCACTATCATGATGTCATTCTATTTATTCTGCCATACACATGCAAAGCCTTCTTCAAGATACCCTTGCGTTCTCTGCGTATCACTAGTTCATGAAGAGATGAGCCAATGACATTCTCAAGTGCTTTCAGGTGGCGGCAGTTCCCACTAACCCCAATGTGACCAGCATCCTACCTTTCCTTAAACATATGCATTTGCAGTAACTACAAATAGTCCTTCTTAATACAATGAATTCTTAAAACTCACAAGTAGACATATAAGCAAGCAAAGATAGGTAAATACTTTTGTATTTATATAAACTCCTAATTCTGTGTCTCATTTTTTCTGATATTTTTTAGGACACCCTCAGAAATTTTTTGAGGTTTATTTATAAAATACTGACTTGTCCTAAGTTAGAGAATACACACAAAATTAAAATTGTCTTCTATGGTTTTCATTATAGTGGGAATATGAAGGAATGCATGCAAAAAAAAAGTTTAATATTGAACAATACTTATTGGGTGGTGAATGACTTGTTTTTTTCCTTCCAAGCATTATTTAACTGTTTTCCACTTAATTCTAAATCTAGACAGGTATAGGTTATGCATATACCTTAGAAGTTAGGAGCTTTTAGCTCACTTACCACAAGGCAGTTTAGCCAAATAGAAGCTATATCATTAGCTATGGCATCATAGTCAAATTGACTGAATGTCTCAGGCAGTAATATTCCACATATTGCCTATTTTCAAGGCTTACTTTAAAACATATATCTCAATTACAGAATCAAAAACCATAGTCACTATAATCATAGCAATAAAGACATAAATCAGGTTTCCAGAGAATTATTCACTAGCTCACATTTTTATTCAATCGTTCTTCTATTCTTCAAACATTTGTGCATAATGCAAAAAAAAAAAAAAAAGAAGTACAATGCATTATAATATAAGATTTTAAGGTGTGTGGCCCTGGCCAGTGTGGCTCAGTTGATTAGAGCATCATCTCATAAACTGAAAGATCATGGGTCCATCCCAGTCCGGTCACATGCCTGGGTTGCAGGTTGGGTCACCAGTCCAGGCACATAGGAGAGGCAACCCATTCACGTTTCTTTCTTGCATTTGTGTTTCTCTCCCTCTCTCTTTCCCATCCTTCCCCTCTCAATAAGCATGTCCTTGGGATTATTAAAAATAAATATAAAAATAAATAATTTAAAAAAAGCTGTGTGATGTTTAAGGGGCAATAGTTAGACCATTTATAGTAAAAAATGTAATGTATTATAAATCATTTAAATTACCCACGTCAAAACTTCACTTGTGGGACAAAAATGCACTGTAAGTGTTAAATCTACGTGTAGATAGCATTTAATTATTTTATAATTATTTAATCTAGTGACGTAAAATGAATATTAATGTTGACAGTTTTATGGGGAGAAGATGGCTGATAGTGTAGGACAAAATTTTTGAATCTATTAGAATTGGAAAGTTATGTAGTAATTAGCAGCCTATTTCTTTATCAATTTATGAATATGAACTTGCCTCTCATAACAATCCCACAATATTTTTATTATATAATCTTATTCTTGGTGTGTTCTAACAATCTTTCCCATGGACAAGATTAAAAGCCATGAAATGGGCAATAATATACCATTGTAAAGTTACATACGCTCAACTGTCATCCTACCCTTTTAGTTTCAATCACTTTATTAAAACTGACCACCAAAACGTATGTGTTAGGTAGAATAATTGTCCTCCCAACACATCATGCCCTAACCCCTGGAACTATCATGTTACCTCACATGGCAAAAAGGACATTGCAGATGTGAATAAATTAAGGATGTTCACATGGGGGAATGCTATGGGTGGATCTGGGGAAGAGGTCTGCTTAATGGCAAAGTGTCCCTAAAAAAGAGACAGGGAGTTCAGAGGGACAGAGTCAGAAATGGGAAATCAGAGTCCGAGACGGATTTGAAGCTGTTATGCTACAGATTTTGAACATGAATCTTGAAGCCAGAGAAAGCAGGCACCTCTACGAGAAGGAAAAGACGAAGAAAAGTATGTTAGAGCCATGAGGAGGAGTGTGGCTCTACTGACATTTTGACTTCAACCAAATGAGACCCATTTCAGACTTCTGTCCTTTAGAACTATAATAAATCAGAATTTTTTTAAGGACTTAGCACCATTGGGTCAGGAATACTAGGATCACAGGCAGCAATACAAATTGCAAACTGAAATGGAGTAAAGTCAGATAACTCTGTATAAACATATTGTAGTGGATAACTATTATATACAGAATCATACGATAGAAAATACTAACCAAACATCAAGAAGAAACCAAACATGCCAATGGCAGTGTTGATAGCTTGATGTTTATCTGTGTCAACTTATATGATTTCTATAAAGTCTAAAAGCCAACAAATAAATTAAAACACCCCCCCACACACACACAGACACTGGTGAAATAAGCCACGTTGAGTCATCACATGGGAAATTCTAAGTCTCTCACTGAATTCGAGATTTACAGTCTGTTACCTGCTCACAGACACACAGCTGGTAGTGGTGGTCATAGTCCTGGCAGTTGTAGCGGTAATAGCCATAATAACAGAATCAGCTGTATTGACAGTGACCGTGGTAGCAGACAGAACAATAGTAGAACTTAACGCATTATCGTTCCCTTGAAGAAGAAGGGTGTTACAACATGCTTCATACTGTTGCACTTCAAGTGAAGCTGCAGAAATCATCACCTTCAAAGGCATCAAGGATATCGGTTACTCCTGTCACATTATAATTGAATTTGCCATGTTGGACAAAGAACACAAAATGTGTTGATATAAATTTTATTGGTATTTATCACAATTATATTTGCTTTTCCAGATGCAGTTTCCTTATTTGAGAAAGTAAATATAATTGTTGTTATTTGGAACAAAGCTACTGATTTTACAAGTGCAGTTCTCAATCCAACAAAAGGAAAACATGAGAAATAAAAAAAAAAATCTTTAAGATTTAAAAATACCAAGTACAATGTTTTTTTTTTTAATTAAAAAAAGAAGAGTCATAACCAAGTTGTTTAGCTCAAGAATACACACTTACAAAATATACAGTAGTCTCCTCTTATCTGTGGTTTTACTTTCTGAGGTTTCAGTAACAGTCAACTGCAGACTGAGAATATTAAATTTTCTCAACCACCAATATTTTCTGCCCTGCCATCCAGCCATCAATATCCTCGTGGCTGGATGCTCCAGGATCACCCGAAGTAGATGATCCTCTTTCTGCCATGTAATTAGAAGGTCAGCAGCGGCCTAACTGTACCTCATAATGCCTCCGTCACCACCTCACTTCATCTCTTCACACAGACATTGTATCATTTCACATCGTCACAAGGAGAAGAAGGGTGAGTACAGTACATTATTTTGAGAAAGATAAAGAGACTACATTTATATAACTACTTAATAAAAGTATATTATTATAATTGTTCTCTTTTATTATTAATTAGTCTTACTATGTTTAATTTATAAATTAAACTTTATCACAGGTACATATGCACAGGACAAAACATAACATATAGGGTTTGCTACTATCTGTGGCTTTAGGTACCCACTGGGAGGGTATTGGAACTTATCTCCCATAGATAAGGGGGGCGACTATAATTCATCTTCTAGATATGCATGTAGTCCATCCTTCGGAATATATGCAAAGGTTATAGAGACAACAGGAAAATAATCTGTCTGTGTAACCGATCTACTATATACTCTTGTATGCTGTTTGGCCTCCCATACTTTCAGGTACGGGACACTCATTCCACCAGGTTCTGGAGTTTGTTTAATGTTGATGTTCAGTTTAATCGGGGAGTCAGAGGGAGCACTTCTGAGAACCAAAGGGAGAGCTGCCTCATTTGATTTCATTATACTCTAGGGTTGCCAGCACCTAATGACCGGTTAACACGGAACTAAGAAGCCCAAGCTGGTTGCCCTGAGACAGAACAATACTGAAGGTTGCTCAGAGTTTGCCATGAGACGGTCTGACGTCTCTGTTGCAACTGCATTATAGTATTCTCACTCTGTCCGATTCCACTTCCATCACTGCCCATTATTTCTTGTGACACCCAGTGAACTTCCTGGATGCAAATCTTTATCTCAGAGTCTTATTTACAGAGATTCTGACCCAAGACTCTTGGTGTCAGAAGTGATCTGAAGAACTCTAGAAAATGGCGTTTTGGAATTGAACCTCACACTGGCTGGTTTTCATGGACAATCGATGAAGCATGAAAATCCCCTAGCAAGTTGTAATGTTGCAGTTTTACATTAAGATGCAAGAGGAAGGACATATATCGACAAGTGTGCTTTTCTAGGCATATGAAACATATTTTTCTATTTTTTTTTTATTTTTTTTAGTAGCAGTTGTAAAAAAAATGAAATTGTATGATTGTGAAGGAGAACTTCTCATACTGTAGAAAAACAATGGCATGAAATTTATCAACAGTTGAAAATGAAGTTCACCCCATACACTCCTTCCCACAAAATCACCACACCCTTGTCCACGCCCATGAGTCCTTTTTCCTTTTGGTTATGGTAAAAAAGTACAATAAAAAAGAGGTAAGTTAATATTTGACTTGACTACAATAAACATTTGTACATAGATTGAAAATATGAAAAAAAAACTGAAATGCAAACAGTCAGAGGTTTCCTAGATGCTCATCTCCTTGCAATCAGAGGGCAGAGGAACAGGTCCAGGATTTGCACAGGTTCAATTTTATAGGTTCAGTTCTCAAGCCTGGGATCTCAGCTATACCTGATTGGGAATATATGGGTTTCTGGTAGATGGGTTCCTAGGATATGGTATAAGGAATCTCTCTCCCAATATCTTCCATTTCTCTCTCTCTCTCTCTTTCTCTCCTGAAAGAAAGCTGTTGACATAGATGCATGGCTATGCCACTTAAACGGAACAACACCACATTCCCACAACTAAACAAATGCTGTTAAACTTATCCCTGTGGCAATTTTTGAGACGGTTAAATGCTGTACTCTGAAACACATTGAATATGCCATTGTTTCTATGTACTTATGGAGTCTCTAACTTAGTTCTTAAACCAAAAGCTATATGCTGCTGTTTATCAGATTATTATTCCTCTAGAACGTTGAGACCAATATGTGACTGGAACATCGTCCAGGATTCAAACACCACCTTCATCAATTCAAACTAAAATGCTTTGGGAAAAATTTTATATACTTTTCAATCATTGATATCATTTATTCCTTTACATTCACAGTTAAAATAAGGACTAAATGCAACTTTTTTTCAGTGGGCTACTTGGAGGATTATTTTTAAAAATACAAATTATAAATTATGGTGCCAGGCACATAGTAAATATTTAATAATAAGGGGTTATGGTATTTTAGGTAACTATTTGCAAAGATAAAATCGGTAGGTCACAATTGTATTCCCTCAAAATATCTGACAACCATACCTTGCTTTCTGTGCTAACTTTATTTTTTTTATTTTTATTCTTTTACTAGCAGTAGTCCTTTAATTAATGAACATGTTAATATACAGAATATACAGCAGCTATAAAGAACAGCCTCTGTCACTGAAGCCCTAGTGAAAATTCTTTGACAACTAGGTTAATGAGAATTCTTTCATTTCAGGTCCCGTTCTGCTGCTTTTTCTGTGTTTAATCTTAAAAACAGTATTTGATGACAATCCAATTTATCACTATCTTTGATCTTTTACTTTCCAAATCTGGATCCATACAAGATTTATTTTTTTTCAGTATTAAATGTAAATATATTTTTCTTTTCACCATTTTATGGTGATTAATAAGTGGTTTCAATCCATGCATCGTGATAGATACGTGCCTATCAGAAAGATAAGCTAATATGTATGACTTGTAGCACGATTTCCAATATCTAAAATGAAATCGGGGATATGCTGCCAGTCTGCTTTTTGAAAAAAAAATGTAACATGTGTAGACCACTTCCATAAGGCAAAGATTGTGTGATCCACGCACTTTCCTCACCCAGTTTTGTATACTAACTTATCTGTTGTAGTCTTATTACACAAAGTGCAATGTCTAACTCAAGGTCCTTTTCATTTCATTTTTAACCTTTTATCTACCTTGCATTAATTCAATAAAACAGTGTATTTTGGAATGTTTACTATATGTCAATAATTGTGCATGTCATTATTTCCTGGTGGTTGTAGGGAATGAATCAATAAAGAACAGAGGATAGTAAGATGAATGAAATCATTCAGATGTACTCCCAGCAGAAAAACACATTTCTAATATTTTATTTGTTACAGATGTTAAATTTCTGTCCTATAAGAGCATTTCCAACTCTATAATTTGGATGGTTTTAAGTTAAATCTAACAAACACAATTTATTAATATGCATAGATCAAAGTATTTTTGAGGAAAGTCAATGGTCACAAGTATGTCTGTATACATTATAGTTTATTTCCTTCCAGGGACTTTGGATTATAAATTAAAATATAAAGCTAAAATGAGATGCAGATTACATTACCTAAAATTCTACAGTAATTTTATCCATGCTAATACTAAAGCAATTGTGCTGAAGTTTTTTTTTTTCTTCCTTTTATTCCTTTTTTTCTCACTCCTCAGATTGTCTGAAATTGTCAATCTCTAAAATAACTAAAAGAGTTATTTAGTTAGGTGACATACATATGCTTGATTTGAGTTACCACACCATTGACTTCAGCCTTTCGACTGCAGAGTGAAAACCACAGTCATAACAGCAAATGAGTCTGTATCTCATTTGGGCTAACTCGGTTTTTCTTGGCACTAGCATTGTATGATGCTCCTAAATCTCTTGATTCGTATCGACTTATCTTTGAATTGTGTGTCAACTTCTGTAAGCTTCCAGGGCTGCATGCCTTATTTTAATCATGGCTTGGCATTAATCCTGGTGAGTGATAAAAATGTGTTCCATTGGAAAGTAAATTGGTGTGAGTGCATGTCAACTATTAGGTACTACACTAACTTCATACAATCTTCAAGCTTTGCCTTTGAGGTTAAACATTATCGTTAACATAGGTGCTTTACTGTTAATATGTATCACGTGGTGTGGGATTAATATTTTTCATAGAAAAGTGTATTGGTGTGCATTAATAAGTATAAGGATAAACCTCTGATTGAAATTATATTTCTTGGCATATTTTGCATTGAAACCAACACATACTTTTTTATAATCCAAAATATTCTATAGGGAAGATTATATAATTAATGGAAGTAATTAAGTGCTTTTATATCCAGGGAAATAGTGAAGATGAAATACAATTATAGTGGACAGAAATGAAAGTTTTTTAGCTTTTTCAGTTTAAAAAAGTGAACTGAAAGAAGTGGGTATGCAAGAGAAATTATGTCTGTGTGTGGAAATCAAAACTGAGGGTTAAAAATAATTGGGCTTACAAAAATGACTTCTCATCTGAGAAGAACGTCATAGGAAAAAAGTCTAGAGCAAGTATTGCATTTTTGTTGCTATTAGGGGATCAGGGGCCTTTGATCATTTCACTCATCCCTTGTCTTCATGAGACGGCTGCTCATCTTCAGCATCAGGCCCATGTTCTTAGCAAAAAGAAGAGAAATAATGAAGGGTAAACAACATGCACCAGTGAGCTTGCTAACGTTTTAGCAGTTTTACTAAAAGAATCCCCAAGCAAGTTCTGCCTGTCATTCTAGCAATTACAGCCTCAATGAACATGTGCCATGCAGTATTCCATCTGGGAAATGTGTCAGTTCACACAAAGTATAGATCTTGTGAATAAGGGAAAGACAGATCATGGGCATTAGGTAAGCAACAGTCAGATATGTTTTAATGGGAGAGATGCAATATGATACGTCAGCCTTTATCTGAACGACCCAAGAGTCTGAGCTGCCGCATCGGTTTAATGGGAGGAGGACTCAGTCACGCAGCCCAAGTTCTTCATCCTCAAACTGCGCTCAAATGGGGGGACGTGTGGAATTATTATTTTAAATATGCATCTGCAATGCTACATTATAGATATCATTTTATTCTTTAAACTAGAAATATTACATTATGTATTATTCGTATAGTTAGTACTGTATATGTGTATATAAATACATATATATATGTATATGTATATTTATATATTTATACACATATGCCCCAAAGACTTTATAGAAAATATTATTTCATTTATTTGCTTGCATTTCTTAATAACCCACATATAATTTTTAAAGTTAGGATTAAAGGTGAAGTATAGGAATCAGTATAAATACAAGTATAATATGAATATTTCTATAGTAGACAAGAAACTACTGATAGACATAATGCCTGCCCAGTAATTTTTAGGATTTTTTTCTTCATAACTTGCCTTCCACTACAAAACTTCATATGCTTTCAGGTTGGGGATCTGTAAGCAACCTCCTCCTTCTTCCCCTCTGCTCTCCCCTCTTCCTCCTCCTCCTTCTTGGCTTTACTTATTTATGTATTTTATTTTTTATTTATGGTTGCATACTACACTATATAAGTTATATGAGTTTTATATGCACAATATAATGTTTCTGATTTTTATACCTTACAATGTGACCAACCCACAAATTGTAGTAATCATCTGTCACCCAGCCGACTTAGCACAATGTAATTGACTGTGTTCCCCTTCATCTTTTGCATTCACACTCTCACTCCCTCCCCTCCTAGAAGAAAGAGATTTCCTTTAGAAGAAAAAGATTTCCTTTCTCCCTACTTTATGCCAATCCTCATCATAGGACTCCTAACATTTCCTCCCTGTGTCGCATTACCCTGGATGAATCTCTGTATGTTCATGGACGTTATGCTTGGCCAGACTCTGTTAAATGCCAGTCACTGAGTATGGTGGAACTTTTATTAAAATATTTTTTCAGAAGATCTTGGTGTGTAGATAGGTAGATAGAGTTCAGTTTTCCCAGAAAGTCTCAAGTAAAAAAAATAAACTCAGACAAAAATAGAAATAGCAGATGTCACACATGAACAAGAAAGGCATACAAAAATGTGTACCAAGGAAATAATTATACCTAAACTTCAAAACTTCAGAATTAAATAACTAGGAAAATAACATGTTTGAGTTAGCACAGTGCTGACAAGACTGAAGAATGAAACAGCAAGGGAAGGAGTATATCATGGATGAATATTCTTGGGATTCAGTATGAGAAGGCTCTAAGGGAATATTCAGGATGAAACAAAACTGGAATCCAAAAGTCCTTTTTTTTTTTAATTATCTGACTGTGAATAAATTACTAAATATCTCTGATTTTACTTAAACTACACTTACAAAATTTTCAACCTCAGATGGTACTTTTTTAAAATCAGTGGAGACCAAGAATATAAAACTATTTTGCTATCCCTTAAAATTCTTAAAAATAACTGCAGAAGTTATATTATCATTTGGATCTTTTCAATACACCTGAATTTAATTTTCTATAATCTTGTAATTCTAAAAATTTACTTAAATTCACTCAATTTATTTTTTAGTTATTACACTTTCCAATATAAAATTTTTACTAACAACTACATATTTTTTTTTAAATTTGATCTCTACTTTCTTTGGATTGAAAAACATCTTTACCACGGCATTCAAAACAATCGCATGCACTGTTGAGAGTAAATTCTAAATGAAATGGCAAGATCTACTAGCCTCATCAAAAATATGATATTTTACAGTGATGCTAGTGGCAGTCACCATAACTAGGCCAGTTTGTAAGAGTGAAATAAAGTGGAAACAAAAATTGTTCAATTTTTTATGTCAATTGACATGTCGAGTTTTATTTGCAAAAGAAGCAAGTTCAGAGTAGTTCAATATAAATGAAATTGTCTAACATGATCCTGAGGGCTCCCTCTAGACTCCCTGAAAATGGCTACGTGGTGTTGAGGGCACTGTCCCCGCCTCATCTCAAGGGTGACCACGTTTCATATAGTTCCATGGGATTTTTGGTTAACTCCACAGGGGAACTCTAACATCCTATTGTTTCCAAAACCTCGGGGACAGAGCAGCTGGTATTCCCAGACAATTCTCAAGCAATCATCATTCCATAGTTAGACTGCTTGGTAATTTTTACTTCATTTAGCTGTGTTTAGTGTTATAAAGGGGAACAATATAGCGGTGGTAGTAGGATCTGCATTTGAATACAGATCCATACTGCTAGTCTACCTTTACCCTGGCTCCAAGATGGAAAGTAATAGGAGGATAGGAGGACCTATGCTCCAACCCCTCTCTTTTGTAAGCATAAATTTAAGAGTTTTCTATCTAAATAAATCCTCTTCCTTAACTTATGCCATGTTGAAATTGAAGTTCATCCCAAATCTTAGTTCATAACAAATGAAGATTCACACAGAGTGTAAGAGCACTCAGAAAGTACAAAGCTACCATACCTTTAAACGTATGCGGGGACTTGCCCCTTGGATTGGAATTAAACATGACAACAGTAAAGAATAACTTATACATAAATACTGAACAAGAACAATTTTTTCTACACAGACATATGCAAATTAGATGATCGTATTTTGATGCAAGTACAAGGTGCTTTGGGATAGTTTCTGGAATTCCACAGTATAAAAGCCTTGACAAAAATATAGAACTCATGAGGTTAGACTGTAGACAGAACTAAAAAAATAGCTTTCTCCCCACAGCAGTGGGGAGAAATATTAAAAGCCTGGCATATAAGCCTACATATTATATTATCAATTTAGTCCTTTTTGAAAATGACAAAATTATAAAGATAAACTTGAGACAGCAGTTTAATCTGCTCATGGGATTTTTTTTTCTTTCTAATTTTCCTCATGCTGTGACAAAGCAGAGGAAACAATAGACACAGATAGGGGTCAATAAATGATGAAAAATCAATGGCTTTACTAAAATTCATAAGTGAAAAAATATAAATTTGTTATCTTGATCTTTTCAAATGTCCTTGATCCAAACTTTAAAAATATTGAAATAAGGATATGCATCAGTCTCTTTTTCTCTCTTTATCTTCTTCTACTCATCAACTACATTATATATGCATGCACACATATAGTTTGGTCTTTAAAGTATTATATGCATGTTTAAATATTTTCACAGTTTTTACACATTTATATGAAATATGTATCATACATCCTTATTACTAAGGTTAAATATTAATGTTGTGGTTCCTTTTGATTTTATTTTCCACTGCTTATCAATATGATAATTTTAACAGACTTGTAGTAGTATGAGAGGCAAAGTCAGTTTAGACCTATATTTTTATTATTTTTAATAGAATCTTTCCTACACAAAAATCTAGGCACTTCTCTTAAGGTTTTTAAGTCATGTGAACCCTTAGTTTTTATAAATATCAAAATATAAGAAATTAAAAATCTTACAAAAAGAGGGCATTAACTTTTATAGCTTAATAGTTATCCTTCTTGGATCTGAGCATAAAATGATGACTTAATGGCATTCAAAGTATGAATTTTCATTGATTTTAGAGACAGAGAGGAAGGGCAAGAGAGAGAGATACACACACATCAATTTGTTATCCCACTTATATATGTATTCATTGGTTGATTCTTTTATGTGCCCTGACAGGGGTTCAAACTTACAATTTGGCCTATGAGGATGACACTCTTAAGCACCTGAGCTACCAAGCCAGAGCTCAAAGTGTAAATTTTAAATGACTGAGATTTATGTTATAGGGACCAGAACAAAGAACTGAAACCAGTGAGCTGAGCTTTACTTTTGACGATATCAGGAATTTAAAAGTATTTTGTAATTTATGATTAATTGAAACATGCAATAATTTTTTCTCATTTAAAAATAATTTATTGAAATCAACAGGGTGAAATTTGTTAATAAAATTATATAGTTCTAAGTGTGAAATTATATAATGCATTATCTGTACACATATTCCTATGTTCAATGTAGCAGTATTTATAACAGTCCAGATTTGGAAGCAGCTTAAGTGCCCTGCAGTAACCTTTTAAATGTGTTAAGAATATTGGACCAGGAGGTGATGTCAATGAAAACTGTAGGGTAAGCAACTCTAAAATCTCTCGTAAATAAAATCAATGTGAAAACTGGCAAAATTATCAAAATTGATTTTTTCAAAACTTATAAACTAACAAAAGACTCACCAGTCTTTTGTTAGATTCTAAGAGTACTAATTAAAGAAAAATATCACCAAATCTTATAAGAGTAAGAACTGTGAGCATATTACCTTTCCCCATTTCAGCTCCCCATTTCTCTAGTGTGGAAGAGCCCTGATAACCTGCAGCCTGCAAATACAGTATAAATCAGCTTCCTGGCAACCTTTAAAGGGAGCTGAGCAAGGCTGGATCTACTTCACAACTACATTCAGAGAGAATTATATTTTATTTGTGTGGTAGTTAACTGTAAAAATACCAGTTTCATATCTGCTTTTATTTGCTCTGATTTGGAAGTCAGCCAGGACAAAGAAGTTTTCCTCTAGAGGATTTCTATAAAAAATATTAAAAGCCTGGCATATAAGCCTACATATTATATTATCAATTTAGTCCTTTTTGAAAATGACAAAATTATAAAGATAAATAACTATATCATGGTTGCCAGGGCTTGTTTGAGGCATGAAGAAAAAATAAAATGTGGGCCCTGGCCAGTGTGGCTCAGTGAATTGAGTGCCAGCCTGTGAACCAGTGTCGTTGGTTTGATTCCTAGTCGGGGCACATGCCTCGGTTGTGGGCCAGGTCCCCAGTAGGCGGCATGTGAAAGGCAACCACACATTGATGTTTCTCTCCCTCTCTTTTTCCCTCCCTTATCTCTCTAAATTTAAATAAAATAAAATCTTTAAAAAGAAAAAGGAAAAAGGAAATGTGGGATGATGACATTATGGTATATTTATTACTCTGTTGGTTAAAATTGTGTGTGTTTCCCACAACTCATGTAACTGCACACATAACAAGGTTGAATTGGATTATCTCTGAAGCATACCTCATTAAATTTAACTTAAAGATTTAATATAGATTACTTTTGCATCAGCATTCACCAAATTTTATTTTTTAACCACTCACTGAAATACTATATAGAAGCAATTTTTCTAAAACAAGATGTAAAAGCAACAAGAAAACTTCACTGCATGATTGACAGGAAACTGCCAATGGAGCTGAAAATGGTTTATTGGAGTGAAACAGGTACATGCAAGGTTCCCAAAGTGGACATTCTCAAGGCAACCCAAAACTAATGGTGCCCAGTTATTATACAGAGATATCGGCACAAAGATTCATTACTTATACAATGGGGAGATTCTTTCTTTGACTGTGATCCATTTTACATAGAAACCATTAAATTTGCTAATTCCCCAGTAGGTGGGTAAGATGGTAGTTTTCTCTTTGATAACTATGTCTTATTTCCAAGTACTTTATCACAGGAAAACGTACAATCATTAAGCATATTCCATATTTGATTTTCTACCATTTGTATTTTTATATATCTTTTCAAAATTCACAAGGAAAAAAAAGTGGATGGATTTTCAAGAATCTCTACCTAAATCTAATATTCTTTGTCCTTAAGAAAGAGTTTGTATAGCATTCTAGAATGGTGTAAGTACAGAACGACGTATTCAACAATTTTCAAAATTCCCAATGGAAAAGTTACAAACAGTTTGGAATTTGAAGAGGAGAGAAAAAAAGGCAATCAAATAAAAAACTCTGCAGTGATATTTATTATCACTATTATTATTTGTTGCCATTGTTTTGACCTAAGACTATTTCTATTTCCGTTTTCTAGTCTCAATAGCATCATGGCCATAAGCATGAGCTTCTGTGAGAAAGTCCAAACTTTAATCATTTCCCTGCATTTATTATTTTATATCACAAGGTGTGTTAGATCTATGTGCCCTTGATATTTTGTATGTTTGTAAACTATATCATTGAAGGAATTAAAGTTTTTCTATTGTAGTGTCTGATTGCTTTCAGCACATTACCTACATACTTTATCTAATAGCCTTTGATGATAGAGAGTATTCAGTGTTACTCACAATGTATGTATTGATATGCTTTTAATGTGTAAGACAAATACAATTGTTTAGTAGTAAAAATATAAGAAATCAGTTGAAGTAATAATGTAGTAATGTTTTCTTGGAGGGTGTGACAGCTACTCTTCAGGATTTTAAACATATTTTAAGTATAAAAACCCTTTATGTTGTAGTAAGGTTGACTGAATAAATAGAAATAATACATTTTCCTTTCTTTGCCTAGAGCCTAATACCCACAAGTGAAAGGACTTGAATACTGTCCTTTCATGTACATTCATTGTTTTTAGTGTAAGAATTAATATCAATTTTTCCAGCAATTTATGATCACTTTAATCCCTGTAAAAAAAGAAGGTTGGTGCTTGAATATTTGGTCAAGTGAAGTACGATACTATTTGGGGGATTCCCTGCTATACTTCCATGAAAGTCTCTTTTATTTTTTTTCCAAAAATATAAACAGAAAGAGGAGAAAGACAAAGGAAACATGGAAGTGGAGAGCCAGAGGAAAAGGATGTGCAGCGTGACTCACAGACACAGACAGCAGGTAGGACATAAGAGCAACGGGCTTCCTGTCCTTGTGCTCCTGACTCATCGCAGAAAACGGAGTCTGGACCTCTACTTTATGTCTGTCTCCCCTTGATTATTCCTCAAACGTCACCATTGAATCCACTATGGGTTTAAAAATTTCTCTATTTGCACGCTATTTTGAATATATGTAATAGTAAGCATGCATATTAATGTATGCCGATTATTCTAATTAGCATGCATGTTCATGTATTTAGTATAAATTATCTCTGCCGAATTTCTTGGATACTCAGTGGTGCTTTATGTCAGCCTAGTTTGCTTTTCCTGACTCATAAAGTAGCTAATCATCTCTTCACATATGTTTTTGCGATTTGATTTTTCTCTTAATTGTATGTACATTTTTTGGTTTGTATTGATTTGTGTATTGTCTTTTTATTTTCTTTATCTGTACTTTAGTAAAGTTTTTGATGTTAATATAGTTAAATTTTATATTTTATTATGAACACTATGCTTTTTCGGAAATAATTCTCTAGCATAATGTTACAATAGCATTTCCTACACTTCCTCTAAGTTTCCAAATAGGTTTTTCACACTTAGGTTTTTAATCAATTAGAAACACATTCAAGCACATGGTCAGATTCTAATTAAGTTACTTTTCTTTGCAATATGGATAACTAATTAATACAGCATCATTTTCTATTTGTTGCTTTAATAACATTCCCCAACTAACCAGTGATGTTAATTAATTTTTCATGTGGTTAATGGGCATTTGCATGTTTGCCTTTATGAAGGTTGTGTTCCAGCTATTGCCTTTTTGGAGATGTTAGTTTAAAAAAATTGTTTATATATCCTAGATACAAATCCCTAGAAGTTAGATTTTCTAAATACTTGTCTTGAGAGGAACTTTTTTAAATGTATTTTTAAAATGTAGTACAAAAATGTTTTGACTAGCACTGCTTAGAATAGCTAGTATATTTAATAAACTCCAAATTGCAATTAAATTTTCCAATGTGTTTGACCTGAATATTTCAATTTAAAAGTTTACCTGTAGGTCTGTAATGCATCTCAAAGTTTGAATAAGGTATGAAGCATTTAGTTTCATTCATTCCATATGAACATCCAGTTGTGCCATTATTAATTTTTTTAACTTACATTTTCCTAATGACTGGTTTGGTGTTTTTAAAAAAAATCATGAATGTTTTCAGTGTGTTTCTATATGTAGAGTCCATAGTATGAGCCATTGATTATCTTTCTTCCTTTATGCCCATACTACATTCTCTTGATTTCTAAAACTTTATAGTTCTATCTGACACTAATAAAGTGCCAAGTTCTCCAACTTTGACCATTTGTTATTGCAACTTACTTTTGACCTCCCAGAGCTTTACCTTTTCATGTACATCTTAAAGTTAGCTGTGTGTTCTCTCTCTTTATATATGTGTATGTGCGTACATATATATCTGTGTGTGTATATATATATATATATATATATAATCTCCTCACCCAAGGATATGTTTCTTGGTTTTAGAGAGAAGAAGGGGGATATAAAGATACACCAATGTGAGAGAGAAACATTGATCTGTTGCCTCCCATACATGCCCCTGCCAGGGGTTCCAAACTGAAACATAAATATTTATGTTTCTATGTGCCTTGACCAAGAATCAAACCCATAAACTTTTGATGTATAGGTAGATGCTCCAACAAACGTAGCCACTGACCAGGTTGTGTGTGTATGTGTGTAACTACATATCTATGTCTATAGCTATAGTTATATCCATCTCCTGCTAGATTTTCAGTGTGTCTCTAATGAATTTGAATGTCATTTTGATGAATCATCTAATCTATGAAGACTTTAACTGTCTTACTTGGGTTTATGACTTTTTACCTTTGAAAAAGTTTAGAAATTGTATCATCAATAATTTTTCTGCCAGTCTTCCCATCTGTCACCTCTATCTATTTTCATTTCTTTCTGGTCTTACAATTTCTTATTACCTTGCTATATTACAGATCTCCAGAAAAATAAAATTAATCAGCTGTACACATATAGAAAAAGAGATGTATAATAAGGAATTGGCTCATACAAACATGGGGACAGCCAACGGTGCAGGTCCAGTGTGAAGGGATCTACTGGAGTGTTTCTTGGGGCATGCAAAGGCTGGTGTCTTTGATAATTTCCGGTCTTCTACTGATTTGATGAGGCCCACCCACATTGTGGAGATCCATCTGCTTAAAGTTCACTAATTTAAATGTTAATTTTATCTAAATACACCCTCCAACTTGACCCATAAAATTAATCATCACAACTACTTTATTATTTTTCACAGATAACTAAGTCTCTTTTTTTCCAATCTTTATTCTCTCTTTATTTCAAATATGTTTAATTTTTTTCCTCAAGTGTAGTGACCTATTACTCTGCTAATGTGCCATTTAGCTCAACCAGTAACATTAAATATGAATAACATTTATATTATCTCTTTAGAGATAATAGGAACCTAATAATGCTGAAATATATTATCTGGTTACTGCTTCTGTAATATTTAAGGATACTTTAAAATTGTTGAAATTTTAAGCCAAATTTAAAACAATTCTGACTCTTAACTACGTGAGTCCCTGAGTGATATGTCATAATGGTGCTGAGATCTTTACTCTCACAACCTAAAATCTGAAAAATATCGTGCTAATGATTACTAATAATTTCTGATATTCAACATGGTCATTTTGATGTAACATATATAATAAAAATTGTGTCACTGGCCACTATAAATAAAATTTGTCATATTTAAAGAAAATATAATGATCTCTTGCATACAGAAAATATACTGCAAGAACGCGGAAGACTTCACATGGAATTACATCTGGTGTGAAAGAAGAACCCCCATGACTTTGAGGCTTGGGTTTCAAGTTGCAGGTGAATTATACTGTGATTAATGTAAGGCTAGAAAGGAAGCTACATATTTATATGAGTATAAGATAATTAAAATATTTTTTGCCTTCTGCTCTGCCATTTAGATTTATTTGAAATTACCACTATTATTGCATAAAATGATGAAATTATATGATAAAACTTAAACACTATGCTTTTAAAATTACATTTATCCAGAAGAAATTTTAAATATCCACCATTCCTCTACAACTGTCTTATCCCAATTCAACATTGTGTTAATCTATAATATCACATAATGTAGTTATTGGCTTTGATTCAGAATATCTACATGGCTTTCTCCCAAAAAAACACTTAATCTTTTTTTTTTTTTTTTTGCTACCCACTGAATTCTGACACATTTATAAAAAGCATTGAAAGTTTGCCCTGAGAATTAGAAAGAGACTACCTATGTTAATTATGTCCTTGAATGACTGATGCATACTATCCAAATGGGTACAGGAAAAAAAGAGAAACAATAAATAAAAAAGTACTATGAGTGAAAAGGACTTCATTAAAATACTAGAAATAATTTGCCACTTGTAAAACTGCTTCATGAACACTCCCAAATTAATAGTGAGCACACATGTTATTGAAATGTCTTTCTAAGTGTTCTTTCAATGACTAGAAAATAACAAAATGAGTTACCCAAAAGACTTACAATAAAGCATAGAAGAGTGATTTAATCTGGATTTTTGTGAAACAAAGATATGTGAATGATATTAATCATCATTAAAAACTAATTTGGAAAAAGATATTTTAAGGGAGTTAATTATAATATGTCTGGTGGTTTTAAGTTATCAGAAAACTAGATTGTAGAAATATCAGATTAAGTCATTGTAACATGGAAATTCAGCTAAAATATTAAGAAAATTATCTATTGAGAAATATGGATAATTTGTCTAGTGATCTTCTTTACAAGATTTGCCTAGTAATCCTACTTACAGGACATGCCATTTTTAATGACATATTTTAAATAACAGTAAATGAGGATGAATTCACTTTCAAACACCCACCAGTAATCCAAAACTTATTGAGAATTATCACTGTAAATCACTGCTGTAAATTTAAGAAAAACATGATGTGTTAAAATTACCTAGAAGCATTTATGTATGCACATGTTATGCTAACATTGGGGTCAGTTGGTATATATTTTTCTAAATTTTCAATAATAGATCACTATTAAGAATGTTGGAATGGAATGCAACATCTGTCCAAAACTGATTAAAAGCCTGATAGCCAGTCTGAAGCCTTATTTTCTTGCATTTCCTATTCTGGTGATTTTATTTTGTAGCAGTTAGTTTACTGAAATTTAGTACTATATTTTAAAATAACACATGTGCTACTGTTAAACATGACTATCTTTTTCTTTTTTTTTTTTTTTTTCTGGCCATGTCAGAAAACGTCCATTACCTAGATATATGTTACAAGATCAAAGTGATTTCATAGTATGTGATTTCATTTTTTACCTTTAAGAGCTTGACAAATGCATGAAAATATATTGTTTACTATAATTTGCATTGTGTTTGGAAGTCACAAAATAAAGCACACTGAAAGAAGTTAGGGTTTCAATATTTCACAATGATGTATGAAAATATTTTTGTCTTTCAAGACAAAAATACATACAGTGCTAAGTTAAAGGCAGTGTCTATGGACTGTTAGCTTGCAAAAAAATAGACATTTACTTCCAATTGGCATTAAATTGATTGACATCTTATTAAAAAAGAAAGATTATAAGATAGTGTAAAAACAATATTATAGCAAGTTTGAAATGCCAAAATTAAGTTAGGCCATCATGAATATATTTTGAATAACTGAAATTATCTTGTGAAGTAAGATGAATCAGAATCTTAACAAATAATCAGTGTGAGTGATGTACATTAAACCCAATATAGGTAAATTACTATAGTATTTTTGCTCCATAAACAGAAATAAGTTATGTAAATTTTGGGAGGACTACACACAGCATTAATAAATGAGTCATTAAAACCATAAAACCCCACAAAAGTTAAAGAATATTTACAGACATAAAATCAATATTTTTGACTTTCATTAATTTAAGCATAAAACAAGTTTATTGAGGAGATTCCAAGATGGCTACAAAGTATATGAAGTTACATCTACTTGTTCCTGCCCCCAAATTGGATTTAGAGTAGAACTGTCAAGCAATGAACCTGAACGATCATCTGAAATCCAGCTGATATGAAATATCATCATCGCAGGGCACAGAAGATGCTACATAGACCTGGTAAGAAGGGTTGAGACGTGGAAGAGGAAAGCTCCTGCCGGAAGGTGGCGGCAGCCGAGGAACAGGTTAGGAATCAGGGCTGCAGACATCCCTGCCTCCCCCTAGGTGCCAGGGATCTCAGTCCCATGTAGGGATCCTCAACCCACAGCCGCAGAGACCAGAAGAGTCTGCGTAACATCTGTCGGTGAGAATCAGTGGGTCTTCTCCACGCCTGGGAGACTCAGAGTGCACCCTTTCATTGTGAAGAACTGTGATCACGTCAGCACCGGCCTGCAGATTCCGTGGTGCCGGCTCTGACAGCTGGAAAGGCCACGCTGTCGCACTCGGGTCCTGCAGACGGGTCTGCCGGCTAGAGACAGCAGCGACTCGAAGAGGGCTTCTGTTTTCCGGGGAGGCTTTAGGCAGATGACCTCATAGCAAGCATTTCTCGAATCACAATAGCATGAAACTAGAAATCAGCTACAACAAAAGAACTCAAAAACATTCAAATACAGAAAAGCTAAATAGCATGTTATTAATAATGAATGGGTTATAAATGAGATCAAAGAAGAAATAAAAAATTACCGTGAGACAAATGAAAATGAACACACAACAAAACAAAGTCTGTGAGACAAAGTGAAAATAGTCCTGAGAGGGAATTTCATAGCACTGCAGGCTTTCCTCAAGAAGCAAGAAAAATCTCAAATAAACAATCTAACCCTACATGTAAAATGACTAAAAAAACAACCACAAACAAAGCTCAGATGAAGAAGAAGGAAGGAGGTCTGGTATATTTACACAGCGGAATACTGCATAATAGTACAAAATTAAGGAACTCTTACCTTTTGTAATATCATGGAGACTCTTATGCTAAGTGAAATAAGCCAGTCAGAGAAAGACAAATACCACATGATCTCACTTATATATGGAATCTAATGAACAAAAAGCTAACAAACAAACCAGAAACAACATGTAGATACACAGGACAGGCAACTGTCTGACTGGAAAGAGTAGGAGGGACTAGATGAAAGAAGGTCAAGGAATTCTCCGAAGAACAAATATGAATGACCCATGGACTCAGTCAACAGTATGTGGATTTCCTGAGTGAGGGGTTGGGTGGAGGTGGGCAAAGGGGCAAAAGTAGTGACAAGTGTAAAAGTATAAACAACAACATGTTATACACATGCACACCCATATATAAAATTGAATGTTCATTGAATTTCTATTAATTACATTTTACACATTATCCTAGTCACTGGTCATATGACAATATATAAGAAAAGAAAGTATCTTATTTTATGCAGCCTACCATATGCAGATAAGTTCAGATGGTATCCAAATCTTCGTTTGATATAACATTCACTATTAATAAATTATATATATATATATATCACATATACACACTATATGTGTGATATATATGTTATACACATATACCACAGAGTAAGAAAAATTGCCAAGAAGCATATGCATTTATATGTAATATGTTTGATATATTATTAATAGAAATTAGAAAGTAATAGAGTCTCCCGGCTGGTGTAGCTCAGTGGATTGAGCGCGGACTGGGAACCAGAGGGTCCCGGTTCGATTCCCAGTCGGGGCACATGCCTGGGTTGCAGGCCAGGTCCCCAGTGAGGGCCATGTGAGAGGCAACCATACATTGCTGTTTCTCCCTCTCTTTCTCCTCTCTCTAAAAATAAATAAATAAAATCTTTAAAAAAAAAAAAAAAAGAAAGTAATAGAGTCTGCTTTTGAGCCATGCAAATATCTGTGGAGAGTAGAACCAGCAAGTGCCAAACAATCTCAGGTGAGATCCTATGTGAAGGTCAGTAAGCTGCAGGAAAGTCATTGGAGGTTTCCGAGCAGGGAGGTAAACAGCCACATTGGACTTAGAATTTTGAAGTACTAATGCGGCTGCTACATAGAGAACAGCCCTTGTGTATCTGGTCGTGCAGGGATGAAGGCAAGGAGATCATGCTGGGTGCTACTTCAGCAGTACAGAATTAGAACTGGGGATGTAGTTTTGGGAGTGGTGAGAAATAATGAGAATGTAATGTATATTTAGGGCATATTGAAATGTTTTATGATGGCTTTCATGAATTGTATGGAAAGAAAGAGTCGAGAATGGCTTCAGTTTACCTACCTTCAGCAACAACAAAGTAGATCGTGGTGTTAATTACTTACATGGGTGAACAATATAGAAATAGCTATTCTCAGGAGGTATTCACAAGTTCAGTTTTAGACACTATTATTTCATGGCATTTATTTGGAAAGTTAATGAAAAAAACTGTCAGGAAAGCACATTTCTCTGAAAATCGGTACCAAGAGAAATGTGACTATTAGAATTTTGGTTTATCTGAGGTGTTCATAGCGATGACACAGTGAAGACCTTCACAAAGGAAACATGATCGTTTTTTACACAAAGTATTTTATTTGGCAGGATTGCCTTCTTCATCTCACACACTCCTTTGAATTGCTTGCTTTCTTAGGTTTATTTTTCTTTCAAAATATTCGAAAGTGTGACGTAGGCCTTGTAAGTACCAGCACTTGCCAACTCAGAGATATGAAGCCAACATAATGTTGCACGAGGCTTACATAGGCCACTTTGAAAATTAAAATGACCAAATGTGAATTTTATAGCCTATTTTCTCTATATGCTACTCTAATTTATTATTATGATATCACATTTGGCACAATTGAAACATCAGTTTTGGAACCTCTAGCCAAAGCACTCAAGATTTCACTTATTACGAAAGACGATGTTGAATTTCCAGCATTCTTATTCGATTTTTTTTTCAGTGTTTTCATGGATTTTACTTAGGCAGCAACCTAGTTAGCTTTAGGAGAAGAATCATGATTGGTTTCATCCAATTTAATTTAGTTGGACATCTCTTGCGACTGGGGAGAGGGAAGGTGGTGAGGGAATGGGAACACAGGGATTGCTTTCTTTTTCATACCGTTTTTATTGTTGTGCAGATACAGTTGTCTCCATTTTCCCATCACCACTCTGCCTTGCCCCACCTATCTCTGCCTACCATCCTTGAACTTACCTCCTTCAGCTTTGTCCGTGTGACCTTTGTGCATGTTCCCTGATGGGCCTTCCCGTAGTTTCCCCCATTATCCCTTTCTTCTCTCCCCTCTGGTTCCTGTCAGTTTGTTCTTTATTTCAATGTCTCTGGTTATATTTTGCTTGTTTGTTTGCAGAGATCGTTAACAGAACACAATAATGTCTGAGGAGACATAATGTCAAGGCTGCTGCTTTCTGTTCCTTGCCAGCTTCAAGATCTTAGAAAGTCTCTCTGTGTCCTTTAATCCACAAATTATCCCGAGGGACAGCTGGCCTTTGGAATAGAGGCAGCAACCTCAGTATGCAACTCTACTTCTTACAAACTTTTGAAATGGTCTCCAAATTTTTATCTTTATTCCACACCTGTTCCGTGTGTTATTCAGTGAATCCAAATCATGGCATTTTCTTGGGTTTGAGGGTAAAAATTGCCAGGCTCCTGCTTGTCATCTCCTTTGAGCAAGAGTTTGATACTGTGTTTCATGTTAGCTGATTCTTCATTCATTTTCAGCTTTCTGAAATTAGTTACCTACCTTGTCTATAGTTAACTCCCATTCAATTTTATTTTCCCCGTATGATTTTAAAACTTTGTTATTTGCATTTTGATGTAGTTGTGGAAGGAATGAAGGATTAAGTAATCATTAGTTTCAAAAGAACATTTAATTAGAAGTGCCTATTTAATGCTAATTATGATTGTGTTGTGGGTTGCCTAAAAACTAATAACATAAAACACTGTTACTATAAATGGAAAGCTATTTCTTAAAGTTAGACATTCTCAAAATAGTAATGTTCAGACTATCTTAATGGTCTAATTTAATCATGTAGTACAGGTAACAAACCATGGAAAATCATGTAATAAATCATTAATGGGATTTTATCTGTTTCACTGATTTCAATTTCTAGAGCTCATTATGCATTTGTTCCATGAGTTCTCTTTAGAGCAATCGGAAGTAAAATGTCTGCCAGAAAAGGATATGAAATGTTGGATGGTGTTGCTAACTCTAATTTCAATTTCAAGTACTTAGTTTTGAGTATTTATGTGATTTGTGAACTGCAGCTATATTGGACATTTAAAAGGAACCATTTTGAGAAAAAGTCTTCCTTATTTTTTATATATTTGCACATATAGCTAAAATTAGAATTTGGTGACTAAGCCGACATAAAATACAGCATGAGATGGTTTATGACCTTCAAGTGCACCAAGCATGGTAATGGAAAAGGTTGATTAAAATGATACGTAGTACAGAAAACCTGTGCTGTGAGAAAGCAGGCCTCCGGTGGACTGATTCTAGCTGCAGCTGTAGTGCATACTCCTTGCCCCTACGGGAAAGGCTGGCAACATCTCTAGTAGCATCACCAGACCATTTATTTTGTTACTTTTGATTTGATTGGCGTTATCTTTACCCACAAAGTTGTTTTGTTCATTGTGGAAACAAACAAAGAAAGAAAAACATGAAAAATTGTTAGTGAACGACTTGCACTAGACATTCATGATTACTGATAATAAAGGAAGCAAATGCACAAATAATCGTTGCCACCTGCGAATCACTTGGGATTACATACAGATCTGTTTCCATGAAATAACAGAAGATAGCATGAAGCAATTTCTTTCAGTCCTATTCTTCAGAAATCAGAGTCAAGGATTCTAGTTCTTATTTTTGTTTCTCCTCTTGGTTATTTTCCCCTCTAATGATTCAAAATAAAACATCGTTAATGGGCACCTGGTCTTTAACTTTTGTGTTTCTAAGATCAGAGGTAGAGCATTGATTCTTTAGTTGATGATGAAGTTGAATAATTTACATTTAAATTAAGGGGTGAAAGTCTCATTAGTTATATAAAGAAGCTAGAAAAATATATGACAATGGTTTTTATGAAATATGACTTTGAAATACCTTGAACACTTTCAGAGGAATTCTTGTCTTAGTTATTTTAGTTAAATATGTGATCTTCAAATGTTCAAATGATGGTGTACAGACTTTATCATACCAGATTAATTTAAAAATCTAAAAATTTTATTCAGAGATCAGATGAGTCAGAATACAGCCTCATAAGAACAGACAGATTACAGAAGAGAACAAACCTTGTAGGGGCTTCCCTTGGGCTCCTCTCTTAATTGTAATAGCAGGAAAGAAAGACCAAAATGTTCCAATAATCCTGACATAGATACAGCAGAGAAAAGTTATAATACTCTTCCCACAGCAAAAACACATGACAGGAAAGGGGAAAATGAGTGTCTCCTGCAAAAAGAAAAGAAAAATGTTTATGTTAGGTGAATGTTTAGGAAAAACCCAAATAATTATACATTCTCAGGTCAATAGCTTCCAGTGGGTATTGAGGCTCCATTGACAGGCGAATTTTAGAAAAAGAACCACTGTCTTTAACTATGGGGATCGTTTCTCTGTTATTGATTGTTGGGTCATTGGGCAATCAGTTTATATTTCCATTCCCAGTGAATCGATTATTGAAGAAGGAAGTATCAGTCTAGCGGGTGAGTGTTCTCAGACTTTATGCTTCTGTCCATCAGGTTCTAAAATCTCAGCGATTGGAATGGGGCAAGAGCTGTTCATAGCCAAAGAGCATCGATCCCATCCACTTCCAAGGTTCTGGAAGGACTCCCAGAGAACTTCAAAATTAACCCTGCCATGGATCACTTTCCTTTTTAGTTCAGTTGCCAAATAAAGGTACATTTTTCTAAGTTGGACTTGCTACCATGTTTCCATTGCTGTCCTCTGGAATTCAAGGTCTGCAAATAGTAAAAGACTGTCTGCATAGCCTAAAATTTCTCTCCTCCAACTTTCCTCTCTTCTAACTGAAGGTTAGGTTTCTGAAAGGGCCGTATTCATCTTGAAGTCTCTCAGAGGCATTATTTCCTTTCCATACTCATGGACCATGGAGTCTGTAAAAATGAAGTGTTTTGCTTGTTTTCACTATAACTCTAGATAGTCCTTTTCTTTTTTATCCAGTCCCTTTGGAAAACAAAATGCAACATTTCTGTTGAAACATATGCCCCCAAACAATGCTACTTGGTTGCTTTCCCACATTTTCTGAATATTTTATTACCTGCCTCAACAACCCAATAGATGACACTGAAATCTTACGCATGTCACCTTTGATACAGATAATCCATGCAACACTTTAGCCTTTGAGTTTCTCGATCTTCTCAATTTCTGTAGCTGTGTACATCCATTCCATTTTAGCCATTTAATTGTATAACTGTGCCTCAAATTGTGACTTTTCTAATGACTGCTTACCTTTAAAAACATTGATTTCCACATTTGCAATTATGTCCCAAATCACCTATATTTCTACATAAATCACTTCCAATTCAGCAATTATTTCTTCAATGAATTAATTATTTAACATATGTGTCCTCTAACTTGGTGACCTTGTTACAGAACAGACAGGGGGGGTGAACAATATGAAAGACCCCCCTTTTTCCCCCAGGGGTTTCTCCCCCTTACCAGGTTCACTTTGCCCACCATCAGAGGAAAGATGTAAAAGGAAAGGAATTTATTTGGAAGGTGCACAGACTAAAATTCTTTAGAATATGCATAAATGCACACAGTCCTTCCCTCTCCCTCTGCCCTGTCTGGGGTACTGTATCTCACACAGGATCCCAGCACCATCCACGTAGCAAAAAGGGAGCACTTCCAAAGCCACTGAGGTCCTGACTCTCAGCCAAGCTGCATGGTCCTCACTCGCCAAAACCGCGTGGTCCCAACAAGACGCCCAAGCCGTGTGGTCCCAAAAAGAGATGCCAAATGGCTGCCCCGCCTAGGTTTAAATCCCAGAGCCAACCTTCTCTGTAGCCTTATTTCCGGCTCCTCCTACAATTGGCCACAGCTGCCAGCATTCAGGGCAGGTGTGGCCCTTTGGTATGGAGCCAATTATCTCCAAGCTCTTCTGGACCCCATTACAAATGCCTCTTTGGGGGCCCCCCTCTTGGCTGCACCCTGTTACAACCTCATTATATTTTTTGCTAAATATCCTGTCTATAGATCCCTATTTCCATACACATTCAACTTAACTTCTAAGTTCTATTGATAAATTAATGTATTTGTTTATTTCTTAAATGTGTTTATTTTCCCCTACTGTACAAGCTGATTCAATGACCCTCTTCCATATGGTTGGGTCAACACATCTTACCATGATGATTAGTATTACGTATATTTATCCTACAACTTAGCTGGAAACTCCCTAGTACCCAACATTCTTACCAATGCCACTGATTAATTAACTTTCCTATTCTCCTTTCCCATCAAAATTACACTCCTTGTTGCCATTGTTTTACAGATATTATAAAAGCAATGGAAGGGCAACTTCCTGACATTTCCATACCACTGTATTACCTGCATCTGCTTCAAATGCACTGTTTTCTCTCATTTCACAAGAAATAAAATTGTTTTGTTCTAATGTGGGTTTAAATTGCTTTGCTGTGTCTTAGACCTCTCTACTGTAATAGAAATATAAGTGTCTACCATATATTTCATACATGTGCTTTCTTTCACCATCACCCTTTAATTTGGGATAGAATATGTCAATAGATTGCGAGTAAAAATCATTTGTGTCACATTTGGACAAAGGGAGTTGAAAGTCAATGTCTTCTCCATCCTTTTCTTTCCTTCCATAGTGATTTTAGGAGGCACATAATTTAGACGGTGCAGTTGTAAGAATACGTAGTTTCCATCCACTGAGTAATTGTCTGGAGCAGAAGTCCTGCTACTGCCTGAGGGGTAAAATCACCATATTTTCTGAAGGTGACTGCTGTGGCAGGAGGTGTTAATTACTTGACCAACACACAAATGCTGCAGGCATTCTTGTAGTTCTTCTATTGACTCCATGTTCATTTCATTTTCTCATTCATCTATCCCCCCCTCTTCTCTAGTTCATCTTCAAAGGTTTATAAATGCATTGTATATAAAATAAAGCAAAAATTTATAATTGTGACAATTACTCTTATGAATATATATTTCCTTTGGGATTATTAGTCTATTCTCTTATAGTCAATCAGTTTAAAATTACCCTAGAAGCTGTTAGTTATTACTCTACCTTATCTCATATTTGTTAGAAAGACTTGTATCAGGATTTTGTTATGAGGATTCCATATGAGCTTTTCAGTCAAGGTCAACAACCACCTTGACCCTACCAAATTCAACAGTTACTTTACCATTTTACAATTGATAACCCCAAATTTTTAGAAAAAAAATATTCATATATGTCATTGTGTGACAGTGGACAGGTTGCTCACTATAAAAAATGAAGAAGAATACGATTCCATACCTTTAAAACATTGAAACCAAGTGGATCTAAATAGGTATATCTACCTCTGTCTGTCTCTCGAGCTACCATCTATCAATCAATCTGAAGATACAATTTTCAGGAAAACAAGAACAGAAAACGCACTTTGTTATTTTCAGGCACAATATATAAGGAAGCATGTCAAGCAACATCAACAATGGGAGGCTGGACACATGGCTATGGAAAAATTGTCTCGGGTGGTATGGGCTAATTGTTTGCCAACAGTTGAGCCAGAAGTTTAATTTACCATCTCGCACTTAACATATAGCTCTTTAATTGATCTCATCAATTTGAGAAATATTATGTGATCGCTTCAATTTGAAAATTGGATAAAATGTCTACATATGATTCTGATAAAATAGCAAAGGTTTTATACATTTTGAGATGCTTATTGATTGTTTTGTTTCCTTTGAGCTCTTATGGTTCTGTGTTGAAATGGGATACAATATTAATGCTATTTCGCTGAATCAAAATAAAAAAGATTCATAGTGTTTTTCATCTATTTCACTGGTATATAATTAAATATAAATAATGTATTATCTTTAGTTTATTTTTGATGATTTAGGGTGTTAAAAGTTATTTTCTTGTGTTTTAAAATCTCAGTATAAGTGAAATATTTAACTGGTGTAAGTGGAATGATAATAATTTACCAGCTAGCAAGTTTTGTGCCATGATAAATTACTTTTTCTTAAGGAGTCAAGAGCATTAGGAAACACCATTAGTAGGAACTATAGTACTTGTTAGAAACTATCTGAAATAATACAGAGCATCTTTTATGGTGTAAAACATTTTTAATATAGGTACTTAATAAAAATAAATGACCATCCCTGAAATTGTATTGACTACCATGGGGAAAATAATCAATAAATATGTAATGGGAAGTTGTTTATAGACTTACATGAGCACCAATACATTATTTTATATGCTATGTAATCACAAATTCTTTATAATAGTTTATACTGAGCATAATAACAATCAAATCACTGTATTGTAGTTTTCCACCAAAAATATATATATTTTTTCTTTAAGGGCTTTATAACTTGGAGGAATTGTCATGATGAATTTTTAAATATCAAGATCTATTAAATTAAAATAGTATTTCTCACAAACTTTACAGTCATTAAGTAATAGATAGTACAGAGTATGGTAATCAGTAATTATCAGTTTATAGAGAAAGAAATATATCAATCTAGGAACACAAAATAGGTTAGCAACGTTTGTTAATATTCTATGCACTAACGATTTTTGTCTTTTTTCAATTAGATCTTAAGAGATAATTACCCGTATACGAAAGTAGATATACATATAATCAGACAGAATATTAGAATGAGTAGGAAGTATGTAATAAGTCATCACAAGCAATTATAATTATGAATTAAAATATATCTTCACAGCTCTTATATAAGAAAACAACCAAAATCAAAAATAAGGCATGCAAATGGACAAAAACGAAATGTGTATGAAACCAAAAGTCATCCATAACTGTAAACTTTAGTTCTGAAGAGTGTTGCTTGCAGAATGGTCAGTAAAACAGGAAACAATAGGAAGTCAGGAATACCTTCTGGCCTGGCAAGGCAAAGCTCTCCAGTGGAATCTTCAGGTGAAAGCGTGGAATTGTTACAGAGGCCAGATTCAATGAGGAAATGCTCATATAACAGATAAGCAATCAAGCCAAACCAAACCAATTGACCAACCACCAACAAACCACGAAAAAGCTTACCAACAACAACAAAAAGTCTAAAAACATTTGCCTGTCTTTGTAACATACTGGAGAGAAAACAGTAGATGTTAATCAACACACCAGCTAAATCTCCTAGTGAGAGGCATTGAAGTGTTAGAAAACCATACTAAGAATTTGTAACACACTGGTTGTTACTCTGACCCACACAGATATCTTGCTAGATAAGAAGGGGATATACACACAAATCAGAGTAGTTGTGTGTTCAGTGTGAATATACAGTGAATACATGTATACAATCATATATATGCACATATGCCTACATAGACACTGTGAATACACATGCACACATGTACACGGCCTTTTTGTTTTTCTAGCTTTTTTTAGAGAGCACTAAAAGATTGCATGTAATTGTCACATGTATACTTCTTTTTTAAATGTATAAAAAGTAATATTTTTTAACATAATGTGTTACTATAAAAGTGTTAATTTAGCACTGCTTGTTCAAAGTATAAAAAACACGCATTAGACCTAAGATAAGAATTCATCTTTTTATATTGTGTACTGTTTTTTCTTTTAGTTAGAGAAATGTGGAAAATAATCTGACCTTCAAGCAAATGCCTTGGCTCAGTGAAAATGGAGTATTCATTTTAAAATATTTAACAATAAAATTAATATAATGCTTATCTAAAAATATAATTCTAGGGGACAATGGGGAGAAGGGTTTTCAGGAACCACTATAGAGGACATATGGATAGAACCAAGGGGGAGGAGGGAGGAAGGGAAGGGAGGTGGAGTTAAAGGGGGTGGGGGTGGGGAGGGAATAAGATGCAGACAACTATAATTGAAAAACAATAAAGTAATTGTTAAAAAAATAAAAATATAATTCTAGAGTAACCATTTAATAAAAAGATGTTAGAAATATGTTTTTCATTCTGGACATATTTAAGAGTTTTAACAGCACTCTAATGACACTTTTTGTTAATGATGAAACATAAATGTGGAGGGAAAAAATCATCATCATGGAAGAAAATGAAAAGTAGGCAACAAAATCAAGACAATTCATAAAATGTTATTTTAAATCCTTCTCATTAATCAGGTGTTTTTGAAATGTAAATCATCCAAGAAACATTTGATTGACTGCTGTGCTCCAAACTGTTGGCAGTATTCTGGTGTGCTACTTTAGGCTTCACTGCAAGCCTGTGACAATATCTTAGTGTGCATAGTTAACTAAAAAGTGACCAGAGGAGCAGGATGACGTGTGTTGAGAATAAGCCAGGACAGGATTAAAAGCCAAAATGAGGAAGCCCTATGATGTTTGCTGTTGTAGATTGTGAGACTTGTTTCTTCTCGGATATGACACAATTCCAAAATGAAATCTGCAAGTATCCACTTGAAATATCAGAAACTGAGATACTTATTTTCTGACTGCTCTAATCCATTTGAGGACTGCCACTGGAGAGAATATCTTCTGCAGGAGCCTTAAGTTTTGGTGGACTTTAAGTGTGTGGTGGATTTGCCCCAGGTATTGGAAAATGTCTCAAAACATATGCAGAAAGATGAGCAACAGTCACTTGTGGGAGAGGTAGACAATGCAAAATGAGTCTCAGGCCACACACGGTTTTCAGTACCTCTAGCTGAAATCAGCTGTAAACCAAGGAGATACAATGAAGACATCAGAAGGATCCGAAATACCTGGAGACATGAAAAGAACTAAAACTGGGTCACTATAGGACTTAAGTACAGGTCTAGAAGACAATACTGGTTTTTAAATAAAGACTGGCCAGTAGAGTGAATTGTTTCAAATAAAGTTATATGATGAATAATAAATGAAATGTAAAATAACTGTAAATAACTGCATAGGGAGTCATTGGTTGGTTACTGGTTTCCAGGTGTGTTAGCTTCTTATTGTGAAGGTAAGAAATCAACACAAATTTAGTGACTTAAAACCAGACATATTTTCTACTCTACGGTTATGGAGGCTGAAAACTTGAAATCAGTTTCACTGGGCTAAGGCTTCTCCTGGTGGCTGAGGCTGAGAATCATTTTCCTTGATTTTTTGACCTTCTGGATTTCTTAGCTCATTTCCTTCACCCCTCCCTCTCCTCTCCATCTCTAAAGCCAGATGGTGTAGGGCCTTCTCTTCTCTGACTTCTGCTTCCATTCTTATATCTTACTTCTCCGACCCTAATTTTACTGCTTCCCTCTTGTAAGGACCCTTGTGATTCCACTGGACCCATCTAGATAATTCAGGATAACCTCTTTATTTTAAGATTATTAGCTTAATCACATTTGTAAAATCCTTCCCCCACCCCCCATACATAAAATAACAAGTTCCTGGAATAAGATAGTGGAAGTTTTGGGGAGGCCATTATTCACCATACAACACCAGTTAAATTTTGAAGCAAAATATAATTTTAAAGATATTTTATTTATTTTTTATTTTGGAGAGAGAAAGAAGGAAAGAAGAGAAGGAGAGAAATGTCAATGCGCAAGGGAGACATTAACTGATTTCCTCTTGTGTGCCCCCGACTGGGGACCTTGCCTCAAGGCATGTGCTATGATTAGGACCTTTCAGTTGGCAAGACGATGCCCACCCCACTAGCTATACCAGTCAGGGTGAAGCAAAACTAAAATTTCAGAATTTACCAGAGAATGAATGAATAAAATGTATCTATCATATGCTCTGCTGTTTTATGACATTTACATGTATTTCTACCTATTTCTGAACGTGCCTATTCAAGGCAAACTTTCCATGAAGTAAAAACATCTCAAAAACACAAATGGCAGACAAAATATGGATGAATTCTCCATTGAATGATTCTTTCTGGGAAAAATGACTTTGTTTCATTTGAATCTTTTTGGACCTAAAGACTTAGGCTGAATATTTTAAACTCTCCAAAAATTAATTTATTTTGTATTTTTATTGAATAAATATTTAGGTTCACTTATATATTTCCCACTCACTGACAGTAAAATGTTTCATGTATACTATAATGGATGCTAATTTCATTTATTTGTGATATCTCCTTTCCCTTACAATCAAGGAGAACATGTTTATTGACAAATATTCATAAAGTGGCCATTTTGGAAAAGCTGTTTTCTCAGTCACGGTAAAACAGTCTTAGATGCCAAAAATACACGTCATTTCTGTGTCTGATTACCATAGTAAATGTCAGGAAAAAGTGGTTGTAAGTGTGTGTTCATAAAAAGCCTATGGTGTGCAATGGATCTCATTATTTTGACTAAAAGGTATATTTCGCTCTAGAGTTTCAGTGACTCAAAGCCAACTCTCTTTTCATGATTTATAATTCTGATTATCAGGACGTTCCGCGTGATGAATAAGCCATTTCATCAGCCAGAAAGGTCTCAGTTGTGCAGTTCTCTATCTTGAATTAAACCTGTTTGTGGAAAGATTTAGGAAAGCATTCCAAATTTTTCAAAACCGTAACGCTAAGTCTGCAGTTGCAACCTAACCTCTCAGCAGATTTAAAGGTTACAATTAGAATGTTCTAAATAAAAGTGTTTATATGCTGTCTTCACTGAGCACACACACATACATATTCCCACACAGACACACAATTATTTGTCCACTTTTGAGTGATACCTTCCTATGAAATATTACCCACATAACTCCCATAAATTACTGCAGGCTGATGACAGAGCCAACAGCATGCATGATACAGAGCCATGCACAAAAATAGTGATTAAAAGATTTTAAATAAAAAAACAATCTCTACCTCTAAAAACTCCAAAGATACATTTTGAAAAAGCATGCTTAGTTATATGTTTAAAATGTTATTATCAATACAGAAAAATACATGTAAAAGCATGTTATGCTGATTTTTTACACCTTGAACACACTATGCAGATTGTACAATAAAATAGCATAAGCAGCATAGAAATCTCTTATGGTCCCTTTCAGTCACTATCTCTCAAGGAAAATTACTTCCTGACTTCTAACAGGATGAATTATTTTCCTCTGTTTGTCTTTTATTGGAATACAATTATAAAGGTACTTTTCTTACTTTCCTCGTAAGGCTTTAATTATGCACTGATGATTTGGGAAGTCCTATCTTTCGTCTCTATTTTTGCTATCTGATATAAGAAATATTAGTTTTGAGTTTCAGAAGATGATAAAAAGAAAGGTGTCTTTATTTTAATATTGAAAACACAAACTAATTAATTATATAAATTTTACATGTGCAAATAGATTTATGAGATATAATTGGAACCATGTAGAATGCTAGAAATACCTGACATTTACTATGGTAATCAGACACAGAAATGATGTATATTTCTGGCATCTAAGACTGTTTTACCATGACTGAGAAAATAGCTTTTCCAAAATGACCACTTTATGAATATTTGTCAATAAACATGTTCTCCTTTATTGTAAGGGAGAGGGGATATCACAAATAAATGAAATTAGCATCCATTATAGTAGACATGAAACATTTTACTGTCAGTGAGTGGGAAATATATAAGCGAACCTAAATATTTATTCAATAAAAATCCAAAATAAATTAATTTTTGGAGAGTTTAAAAATAGCTGAATTTCAAAGTTACTATGTTTTATAAATACATTTATAATAATAAAGTGTTCACATATGTGTTTAGTGACTTCAGTATATTCAAGACAGCTGGCCTTTTAGAGAACTATTTATTTTGTTTTAAGGATTTTTTTAAAGAATAATGGTATTTTTTGTTTATTTTTTCCTCAAAAGATGCCGATGCATTCCTATGCATTAGATATTAGTTTAAACATTCTCAAACATTTTAGGTATGCCAGTTTTAATTCCAAATCTATGCCAAAGAAACCAACAGTGAAGGTTTTTTTTTACATATTCTAATTAAATAATGATCTTATGGAATAATTATTAATTGGAGAAGGGTTCTCTCTCCTAAAATTTCATGTCCATATCGTTACATGCAATTTGCTGTGCTTAATCATACACCAGGCAAAGAAGCGTGCCGAAACCTTTTTCACGCCAGAACACACGTAAGTTTAGTGTTAATACAATCTGTGAATAAACTTCTCTGTAGCAGAAGGAATCAGCCCAGCTCTGGCTGCCTCAGGCATCACCTGGGAGCACTGAGAACAAATGGAATCAGTAGCTTCAGGCCTACCAGCCATCAGTGAGGGGCACACCAGTATGCTCCTTTATACTGAAGGCTTTCTATTTTAGTCCGGATAAAGGCTGACTTTGAAGTCAACTGGGAAATCTGTTAGAAATTTGGAAATTCAGATCCCAACCCTCCTGCTTAAACGAGTTGCATTTTAATGAGTTTGGATGATCCATCTGTATATTATACATTTAAGAAATGTGAAAAAAGTAAGCACACTGATTTTATATTTTGATAGAAAATGGGAGACTTAGGATGCCTACATTTTCTTAGTAGAATGGTATAGTTACAGTAAGAGGATGGGAATATTCTACTTGTGGCTTCATATAAATATTTTTAAAACGCAATAGAATAGACTTTATTCAAACTCTTCTTTTCTTACAAATGGTTTTTCAGCGGAATGCACGCACCCACCTCTTTCTTTTCCCATTCTGATTTATCTGTGAAGTAAGTAGTCAAGAAAAAGTTTGTTAATCTAGTCATTGAAAAAGGAATGTATCTACGTTTCTATTAAAATTTAAAGTCAGATGCAGTTTTAAAAAGTTATATCTGGGTATTCTGTAATGCTCTGTTGTTTAAGATAACTTTTTTCTTTCCTTCTATTGTTTGGTGTTCTTCGCTTTCCAATCCGCGGCCACGTTTCAAAGGGTACCAAAGACAAAGAGGAAACTATTATCTTTTGTCTTTGGAGAGATTCTTAGCTATGTTGTGGGAGGATATGTGTATTCTTCAAACAAAGTAAGTTTGCCTATGTGATAAATGGCACTGTTTCAGGTGTATTTGCCGAGGCGCCCTGGGGCACTGTTAGCAGGCCAGGTGGGTAGGCTTGTCTCATGGAGTTGCTCCCCCCGCTCCCTCCACGCAGCAGAGCCTGCGATGCGGGCTGCTGCTTAACGGGTTTCTGTCTTGAGATTCTATTCTGCGGTTTCAGGGAAATACATGAATGTTTCCTTTAGCTTATTAGCCAATCGCATTTTTTAAAATATAATTTCACCATGTATTTTAACTGAACTTCTAATGAACCTGCAAAGAGAGAATTTTTAATAAAAAAAACTATTTTTTATGTTATACCCATTCAGGGCCGTTATTTCTAGAGAAATTATGTTTATGCTGTTACTCATGGATGCCCAAAGCCAATCTTTCCCTTTCACTTGACTACTGACATTATTTTTTAATGATATATACTTCTGTTTTCAAATTCCATACTAAAGTACACAATTTCAACAAAATATATGGTTGAAAGAAGATAAAAAATGCAAAAAGTGAACTATTTCAAAAAAAATATTTTTAAGATCCATCATTTTGTTAGTAATTTTGAAGAATAATAGCAATTATTATTACATTTATAATGATAACTATATTTATCCATTTGTATTTACCCGTATATATTTATTTAAGTAATTATCTATTTGGTGAGATGTCTTTCTTTAAATAAATACCAAGTTATAATGTATTTTAATCTCTGTATATAAAGAATTATGAATATTTCCATTCATGCAAAAACGGGGCTTAAAATAAACCTTGAAATAGGAGATGCATCTAGACACTGAGCTAAACATACCACACAAAGGCACGCACATATGCTGGTATATACTCGCGTATATGGATGCATATGTATCATATGCATTATCATAAATATGCATTCCTTCCAAACTTTGTACAAAAGAATGAAGATGCAGAATGCTCTTTGCAATGCATTTTTTTCTTTTTTTTAAAGATTTTATTTATTTATTTATTTATTTTTTAGAGAGAGGGAAAGGGAGGGAGACAGCAATGTATGGTTGCTCCTCACATAGCCCTCACGGGGACCCAGCACGCAACCCAGGCATGTGCCCTGACTGGGAATCAATGCATTTTTTCTTATGTTCTTCACAATTTAAGTGGCCTAAGGTTTATTTTTCTTTGAATTTTCAGTTGTTTTTTCTCATGGAAGTTTGTAATTCTGTTAGGAATAAGCTCCACTTAGATACAGTAATTTACATAATTTTCTGATTTGCTTATTAGCACACATGAAGCAGTTCTCCAAGACACAGTGATCCAATCAATATACGGTTAAACACCCATCAACATAGACTATTGTTTGATTGATTTACAGAGATATCTTCTCATTAAGACGATTTTTTTAAAAAAATTGAGTTAATGTTTCTTGTTATGAGAAGTGGGGCTGTGATCTATGTACTGACTCAAGATACATCTTAGTAGATTTGATGACCCCCAGAGAGTAGGCCCTAATTTATTCAGTAGTCATACAATTCTCAATGATCATTAATAAAACATTGGAAAAATAGTGCACATCATACTCCCATGCTGCTATATTTTCAACAAAAGTAAGATCCACTCACAAATAAAGATTACCCCATGTAGTAGGCAGAAATGTGGTTTCAAAATAAAAGTTGCATGTGTCTATATACACATATATGTACAATATGCACACACAATACCTCAAAGCATAAAAGACTGTAATATAAACTTTAAAAGTTAAAATTTCCTCCATTTTATAAAGTAAAAGCAAATCAATAAAATCTATATTTATTAATATGCAATCAGTAAAAACGACTACAAAATAATAATATAAACATGTTTATACATATATCAGAAAAATGATGCCTATAAAATGATACTCTTCATAAAAATACTGGCACCAGTAATCAGAGAGGTAAAATGCATTTGTTTTATCTACTTTGTTATTTTTTCATTTAACTTTTAAAATTATTATATGCCAGTAATGTTATTTTTAATGTGAATTTAAAAATATTACCTGAATTTGAAATAAATCATATATTCATGGCTATTATATATTATACATTGGGGAAAGTTGTAGTGATATAATTATTATATACACCAAATATGTGTGTACATGTATTATATTTCTATATTATTATTTATGCAGTACCCACCAGGCACACATATTTATATGTGTGTGTCTAAGTCTGTGTCAATATATCATCTTATGAAAAGAAGACTAGCAATTTAAAATGTATAAAATACTATGAATACTAAGTGAAGAAGGGTGTGTACACTTTCAGTTTTCCTTGAAAACTAATAATCCCTTTAAAATATAGTGTGATGGGATGGGGGGCAGAGGGGGTGAAAATGGAGACAATTGTACTTGAACAATAAAAAAATAAAAAGAATACTTCAGCAAAATAAAAGAAAAAATATAGTGTGACGTGACCATTTCTAAACTTCTAAAACATATAGTCAGTATTGTTTTGCCGTTTATTTGTTTATTTTTGAAAACATTTAGGTGGGCCTTCATCTAACAACAGGGTATGCCCACACAGGACGGACAAAAGAGCATAATGTGTGTGGCACTGCTTCCCCAGCCTTCCTTAATGCTCCCAGAGCGTGGTACTCTTTATTGGCTAGCATGTTTGAAAGCTATACATTACAGATACAATTCACAATACTGTGACATTTTATTCTCACACGCATTTACCTATCAAACATTTCTTATTTGGCCTGGCTGGTGTAGCTCAGTGGATTGAGCGCGGGCTGGGAACCAGAGGGTCCCGGTTCGATTCCCAGATGGGGCACATGCCTGGGTTGCGGGCCGGGTCCCCAGTGAGGGCCATGTGAGAGGCAACCAGACATTGCTCTTTCTCTCCCTCTTTGTCTCCCTCCCTTCCCCTCTCTCTAAAAATAAATAAAAATAAAATCTTTAAAAAAAAATTCTTATTTGACCAGTATGTCTTAGAACTCCACATATTTTGTATTGCATTTTAATGTTATACCTTCATCTTTCTACAAAATTCACTGTATAAACTGTCTTACAGTCAAAAATGCAAAATTGTTATAATTCTGAGTGTTATAATTCTAAATACCTCCTGACTAAATATTCACCAAGAACTTTCTTTTGAAATTCAATGGAAAAAAGAAGTCTAACACCATGTATTAATTTCCTAATGCTGTTTAACATGTTACTATAAAGTCAGCAACTTAAAACAACACCGACCGATCAGCTCGCATTTCTGTAGTCAGAAGTCCTGATGAGCATCACCGAGTTCTCTGCAAAAAATTTTGAAAGGCCACCATCGCATGTCAGCCAGAATATGATCTTCCCTGTGGACTCTGGGGAAGGGTCCACTTCTCAGACATTGAACTTGGCAAAATGTAGTAGCTGGGCTTGTAACACTAAGGATCCCATTTGCACTTCATAGTCTGAAAGACAGCTGCATTCCCGGGCCCATGGTCCCCTCTGTCTTCAAAGCTTGACAGGGCATGCCCATGCCTTTAAATTTCTTTCTTTTCTGCTAGCAGGGGAAAAACAAAACAAAACAGAAAACATTGCTTTTATTTTTCTATTTTTTTAAGATTTTATTTATTTATTATTTTTAGTGAGAAAGGAAGAGAGGGAGAAAGAGAGGGAGAGAAACATCAATGTATGGTAGCCTCTCATGGCCCCCACTGGGGACCTGGCCTGCAACCCAGGCATGTGCCCTGACTGGGAACTGAACTGGGACCCTTTGGTTCCCAGCCCGCACTCAATCCACTGAGCTACACCAGCCAGGGCAGAAACCATTGCTTTTAAAGGACTGCGTGATTACACTAGGCACACCGAGTTAATTTCCTTTTTTTGGCCTATAGAGTAGCAAAATCATGAAGGGGCATTTTATCATATTCACAAACTCCATCAATATTTGAAGGGAATAAAGTTATGTGAGAGAAAAACTCTGGGGACAACCCTTAGAACACAGCCTATCATACATCACATGTGTAAAACATGAATATCTGACTGGATACCCACAAAAAGAGGAAAAGTGCAATCTATACTAGCATTTTCTGCCAATTTTCATGTTGATGGAATAGAAATGTAGAGTATATCTTATAGCTAAGAATTATGGGATGAATAAATTTAGTTAATATCTACAATATCCTACTTGAACATAATATATTCCTGTGAAATACATTAATATGAATAAATGACTAGAAAGGATTTAGTGTTCTTTTCCAAATTTTCCATGATGAAAGCTCCTGAAAACCCAAATTTTCTTTTAACAGGAATAGTGGAGGAATAAGATTACACCTTTGGGTATGTCTGTTGATAGTTCTATGTTAATTAATGTGGTATATACATAGTACGGACAAGGTGCTGCTCATTATTCTAAGTATTTAATAATCTGGTAAAAAAATCAGCTAAGTCAAGATGTAATATACGCCATTTCTCAGATGCTCTATTAATTGTAGCATATTGAAATAATATGTGTAACATGCTTTCTAAAAATATTCCTGATGCAATCTGCCATCTTCTACCAGTGAGCATTAGGTGGTTGTTTACATTTAGTTGTATTTCTTTTAGGATACCAGTTTCTATAAAAGTTGCTCTTTCCTCTTCTTTTCCATTACAAAATGCTACTGAAATTTCTCTATCTGTTGGATCTCACCTGAGGTTGAGTAATGACTAAGAATATCTTCCCTAAGCAGTTCACATTATATTTTATAAAACTTCAATTCCTGAAAACCGTAAGCATTTTCCACTCTATGGAATATAACATTACATTAGTAATTCCCTTACAATACTTGAAAACAATTTTGGGGTAGTATCATGTTTAGATTTATATGTATTGTTTTATAATAAAATAATACATATTAATTTAAAGTTTATAAAATTTTAAAATATCTACTATAAGTGTTAATATACACATTCTTTAAATGTGATATATTCTTAATTAACTCCACTAAGTGTATTCATTATTTATTCATCAATTCTTTATTTTTCAACAAAGATTTACTGAATTATTAATGAACCATAAAGGAAGAAAAGTTGTATTCCTTTTAAACATTTTCAAGGTACTTTGATATCATATAAAATATTTTAAAATTAACTGCAAATTGAAATAATTTAGTAATAGTACATATGTCGGGCTTTTTTAAACTCCATAGTCAGCAACATTTAAGGGTAACATCATTCCTGGGTTTTAGCCCCACATTAGCTCTTGCATAGCTGATTAACTTAATCTAAACAGGCAGTTTCATTATCAGTTACAAATAATAATTTTGTAAAATGTTACACAACTATAGCTCTGGTAGTGGTGGTGGTCGTGATGATGATGATGTGACCATACTTTTTATTCTGTAATACCTGCATGATCTGGAATGGATCAGCTCTGTTCTTAAGAGAGCATTCTATTAGGAAAAAAAATGTTTTCAAACAATACAGTCATTGAGCACTCACAGATTTGGAACGTCTGAATTATTTTCATTTTATCTTGATCTGCAAACTTATTTATGTGAGGAAAATAGATGATAACAAGATCCCTGTGTACGAGAGACTGAAGAGAACCAGTTGTACAACAGATGGTCATAAAAGAATCCTTCAAGGACATGTTGAAGCGCAATTTGAACCAATATGATAGAGTTGTCAACATCAGCGCGGTTCGGACTTATTCCTGTGCAGCAAAGTGTGAAGAGCTGTCTCAGAACAAACTAGTCCGAGGAGGCACAAAGGCAGAACTATAAACAACAGATTTTGCTACTGGCAGCTTGTCATTAAGCTTGAGATGCTTTATACGTATAATCAGTGCTATGAAAACTTCAGTTTATTCATTAGGCTCTTGGACTTAATAGACTATGTTTTATATCAGGTTGGATTTGGTGCCACAAAAGTAAAGAAGTATCCTTCATTTCCTGTTTAGAAAGAAAATAATCATAATAAAGTTATTCGATATGCACCTGTTATCTCCCTGAATTATTTAAATTCAGGAATAATATATTTCTATTGTTCAATTTCAGCATATATAAAATAATTAACAATTGCTGTATAGTTAAAGATCAATATGAAATATTTCTGCAATTTATTCAACACTGTCTGAGCAACTACCGTGTGCCTGCTATGGAGGTAAATGGTAAACAACACAGATATCTACATATTCTAATCCCTTTGTACTTTAATAGGGTGTCAGAAAAATAGTCAGGCAATTTCTCTGATTTATGATTAAGGTGTCAAAGAAAGTAAAGCATAGTGTAGGGCAAATACTGGAAACATCTAACCCCATTTACAGTGTCTGGAGAGTTTTCCCAGATGTCTCTCTTCCACTTTAGCTAGACATCCCCCAAACTAACTTTATTCCTTTGGTTCAATGCTTCTTAACCTATAGTAATAGCTTTTTTAAAAACAAAAAATCATTTCATTAAAATTGAGTATTAATTATTTTATAAAAATTCATGTGATATATAATCAATTATAAGACAAAGAACAAAGTTATTGTTCTGGTGCAACTTTAAATATAAAGCATATTTTGGAATGCTCATAAAGCAACACAGTTCAAAATACTACATTGGATAATGTTTGTCTAATGCTAAATTGCTTCTCACAATATGAAAATGGAATTTACTGCTAAGACTTGGATTTTGGTGTATGACCCGATTTACTGCTAAATGATTTCTCACACAGAATTTGTCTCATATCTTTTCAAACAAACAAACAAACAAACAAACAAACAAAAAGCTCTTCATCAGAGATTGGCCTCAGCAAAGAAAGTATATAAAGATAAATTGAGTTAGAAAGTCAGTGCATATTCCATAATCAACAAACACTTGAATAAGCTAACTGTCTTATATGAGATGTAAGAAGTATAACCAGATAATTACTGAAAGCAAAAGAAGATTAAGAATATATGCAGAAATAACTTTGGAATAACTTTATTTAGTTTGTTTCTCAGAATTGTAAATGAAAGACATAGGCCTTAATTAGAGATTGTCACACAATAATAAGGTATCAGAGATTTTGGAATTAAAACTAAAATTGTTGAAATTAAAACTAAAATAAACCCTGGCTGGTGTGGCTCAGGTAAGTGGATCATCCCTTAACCAAAAGTTGGTGGCTTCAATTTGGACACATAGGTTGCAGGTTTGATCCCCAGTCCAGGTGCATATGAGAAGCAACCAACTGATATTTCTCACGTCAATGTTTCTCTCTCTTCCTCTTAGGAAAAAAAAAAATGAAAAATATGTCCTCAGTAGAGGCTAAAAAAAATGAAAATTCAGAAAATGAACTTAATTCAATAGTAAAGAAAACTGAAGAGCTAATTATTACGGTAAAATATTGATCTTCAAAATTATCAGGTAAAATAATCCATAAATACAGCAGTAGGTATACAATCCTATGAAGCCACACCAACAAATGACAAATACACATTTTTCACACAAGATTGTTAAATTTCTAAAGTAAAACCCAATATTCTTAACTGTCTAGGTAGAAGGGTAGAATATGAAACTGTTCAGACTTGTACACAATGCTTTTATTATTAAATAAAATGCATTTCTCTGTAACTTATATAATTAAAAGTTAATTTTAAAAGGTATGAAATAATGGATTTATCTGGAAATGAAGAAGTCAAAAGAAATATAAAAATACACTTGGCATATATCTTAGTTTTTACTTAAATAACCTTAATTGAAATTCAAATTTAAAAGGAAACATTGATATATTCAATTATTCCTCTCTAGTTTAAGCAAAGAGAGGAAGGGAAAGTAAGGGCAGAGGAAGGAAGGAGGGAAGGAAAGAATTTTCTACTGAAGTCGCTCTAACAAGTGAGTTCCAAAGAACTCAGTACAGAGAGTCCCAAAAGTGCCATCATTTTAAATTCATTTCAGTAACAAAATAGTAATGCAATGAGCCAATTTTGGAAATGATTAACTGCTATGAGTTAAAATACAATTTTCTTCTTGGTGTGCTGACATAACTGAACATTAATTAAGAATGTCTACCGATAGTTTAACAAATGCACTAAGAATCCTACACAGCATTTATCATTTAACCTAAACTCAGCTTTAGAACATAAAAGTTACATGTGCCTTAGTCTCTTTTTGTGTGGTTAATACTCATCATTTAGATTAATGGATTTCGTGGGAACTGCTATGTGATCATAGTAAATCATTAAGAGTGTTGTTACAATATAAACATCTGAAATCATTCACGTTTGTAAGCTATGTGAAAATGCTTTACTATGTGAACACAATAAATCCATATTTTGTTTTCAGTTTCCTTGAAGTCATAATTTTGTAAAATGTAGTGAAAATGTTGCAAAATAAATATTGTTTCATCTAAATTATTTTTCCCAAATGAAACAAAAAATAAAGGGATCCTATATCCAGAAGTCTGTTTCACTCACTTACCAAGTAATTAAAATTTAAATATAAGCACAAATTTGTTCATATTGGATTCTTCTTTCAAATTTGATAGTATTATTTTATTTTAAATACAAATCTCATTTCCTTACATTTATAATATTTGTATTAATAGTATTATACAAAATTATAGTGGCATTGTAAAAAGTATAATGGGCAAAAAATTAAGTTGTTCTTTGATTATATACATATATAACTTCTTTATATTGCTTTACTTTTTGAAATCTAATAATTATTCAATATTTCAGTAATCTTTCCATTGAAGATGCTGGAGAAAAAGCAATGGAGGAAAAGAAATAGAATAGTAATATCAAAAAAATTTGAGGCCAGATGACTCCCAGGTTGAAAAAGAGGTTTAGCTACCAGAAAAGAGTTTTGCTGCCACCCTTAGAACAAAAAGAAAGTTGGAAAAACACCAAACTAATGACTTTTCTTGAACTTATCAAAGACTACCTTAAAATGAGGTATCAGAGCCAACTACTCAAAAATGTGTAAGGAGATAGAGGTCTGCTAAGAGAAAAAGGATCCTGTATTTTTTTTTACTTACCTAGGACCGAACCTCCTAAATGTTATCTAAACAGGCTAGAAGACACTAATAACATATATTTAAAAAAAAATTGTTAAAGGCAAAGTACTAGAGTGAAAGTGAGAAGAGTCTTCAGACTGCAGATAGGAGAGGAGAGTTGCACATTATTACAGGTTTGCCCACCAAGATCTCTGTGAACCACTCATGAGGAAGAACTGGGAGAAACCCTAGGCAGCTTTGCCCTGGGGGCTGGCTGGGATGGGGAAAAGCAGCCACCGCCTGTCTTCCAGTCTGACCTCACATCCCCTCTCCCTCCTTTGAGATGAAAGCCTTCATCTATGAACCATGTAAGGAAGAAATAATACCTATTCCACAATATCTTCTCTTAAGGTAAACACACACACACACACACACACACACACACACACACACACACACACAGGAGCAGGAAACAGCATTCCTCTAACACCAAAACAGGCAGAGGTATGAGAAATCAAAATTCCAAATCTTGCAGTGGATCAACCTGGCAGACACCATCTTAACCCAGTGATCGAAGTTAACAAATACAAACAGAGATATGGAAATAAAGTACAAACTGGCAGTAACTGGAGGGGGAGGGGGATATCACGGCAAAGGAGAGTGATGGGGGGGATGAGGACAATTATAACTGCACAAGCCCCTGTTGATGTCATGTATTTATTGGTGGTGTGCAATGATCTTTGTGATACTCTTCCAAAAAAGTCCAGTATACTTATGAGAAATGACTAGGAAACCCCCCAACCAGAGACATCTTACAAAATTAATGTCCAGTATGCTTCCAAAAATATTAGGATTGGTAAAAAAAAAACAAAAACAAACAAACAAAAAAACAAACAAACAAACAAACACTGAATACCTGTTGCAAATTATACAAGACTCAGGAGACATGACAACTAAATGCAACCTGATATCCTAGATTAATGACAGAATTTAAAAGTATGCCATACAGAAAAAACTTTTAACAACCATTTTATATGTTAATAAAGTATTTGCTTTACTAGTATAGTATTGTTTACTTTTAAATTTTGATAAACGTACCAAGTTATATAAAATGTTAACTTTAGGAAGAACTTTGTGAAAGATATAAAGGAACTCTGTACTATCTTTGCAACTCTAACTGTGAAACTATTCAAAATAAATTTAAAAACACAAAAAAATGATGAAGTAAAAGTGAGCTTATACTTATATTGTCACTTACATCAAAATTCAAAACACACTATTGTAAGACTTTTATATTGTAAGGTGGTGTTAAATTATGACTAGAATTAAACATTGGCACATGGAGAGTTTGTGTCACGTCATAACTCTGGTAGCAGACCCCAGGATAAACTTAGACATTCAGAAAGGTTATTGTAGTAAGTGCCTGGGATGGAAAAAGAAAGAGGAAGCCAGACTGCACAGGGGGAATTTTCTGAATGAAATGCAGATCAGAACAGAAGGTAAGAGGGAACAGGATGAGCAGCTACAACCTGAGATCACTACATTGACAAATTGTTGACAACCACTCTAAGGAGCTTTGCAATAGATAGTGCCTGATAGGGAAGTTCTACTAGATAGAAATAACCAACCTTGGTAGCCTTGCTACGTTCAGTCATTGGCTGGGGCCTGTGCAGCAAATGTGTAGTCTAAGCTCAGATGCTGAGACAGAACCTGAAGGTGTTGCAGTTGGAGACTCTCAGCCACCTACCATCTTCTCAGCTGAACGCAAGAGCATTTCAGAAGGGAGGCCCACGCAGGACGAGGAGAATCATGGTGGAAATAGATGATGGAAGCCTGGAGCCATAATTGCATAACTTCATGTAGATACTGATATAGTTATACATAGATATACACAAATATATGAATAGAAGATCTTCATTTTATTTTATTTGGATTTGTGTTTAATATTTGATGTTTAATCATTTTCTTCCAGATGCCTACATAATATATTTATGTTATACTTCTATACATTATAAAGTAATATAATGTATAGAAGACAAAATATGTTAGTATAAAATTTTGTAAACAGGTGGAATTGAAATATTAGGTCATTCAAATATTTAATTTCTAATGTTAAATTATGTAATGATAGGGATTATTTGATATCCAACAAATATATTTATATTAGTAAATATTTTTTATTAAAATCCTAAATATACAATATGTGAAAATCAAATTATTTGCAAATATTTAATCTTATACCAAAATTTTATAATTCAAAAGTGTGCAAAGAATAATTTTATTTTTCAAAATCCATTCTTGAGAGTGTAGGAGCAAAACAGATTGATGATTTCTGGCAAGTAGATTGATGGCTGAAATGAAAGAAAATGCGGGTAATGAATCAAAATATGGTATTTCTGGAAATAATAGCTTATTCTATTTCATGCAAGCTTTGGTACCTTGTGGCTATTTACAAATATGTGTATTTGATAAAAGTGCACAATTCTACCTAAATAAATAAAAAATTACTTAAACCAATTTTTCATCAATTACTAGTATGCTCAGAGATTCCACACACTGTTTAAGAACATCCTGGATCTATTGGTCTATTAATTTATCTGTGCATTCCTGCATCCATCCATCCGTCTTCACCAGAAGACGGCTTGTATTTCTTCTAATATGCTGTCAGGTTCTAAATGATGGACTGAATGTTAGTATTCCATTTTTTTTTCTAATGAAAGTTACACTAATGTGGATAGAATCACCACATTTTGTTAAATAAAGAGTTATATCTTATTCTATTCATCAGTTCCCTGTAACTTACATAATTTGAGTTAATGGAAAAGATTAAATTAGTACAGTACATTTGAAATATCTCAGACATCTTGGAGTGAGAACTGGTGCAAAAATAATCTAAAAATAACTTTAGTGCCAGTATAATACACACATGAACTACAAGTGATCAATATATTCTTTTTCTAATAAAAAAAATGAGAAGCTACTTCTACTGAAAGCTACTGAATATGGTATTAAATATTCCAAGTTTTGAAATACTTCAGATTTCTATATTTTAAACCCTGTTCACCATACTCCAAAAGGGATTAAATATATTTCATCTTGGATTAAGAAATAAAGATACAGTATTGAAATTTTAAAATGTGTAGAATATGAATGTTAAGGATGGCAAATTAGTTTTAAAAATATCTGCAACTAGCTGGGGACACTCAGGTGAGTGACAACTCAGAAAAATATATGGCATATCTAACTTCATGTCAATTTATGGGGAAAAAGTAAAATCATGATAGTTGTTGGAACTCTAAATTACAGGCAGATTAATATTAATGCATTAATATTAATGTGTATTAATATATGCATGTTTTTTCTTTTGGATTTTGGAGTAAAAACTGAAAAGTAACTTAGAATACAAAAATTAGCATTAATTATTTATCTGTTAAATGGTGTGCTTTTCTAAATTTAAAATTAAGTAATCTTTTGAAATGTGGAAATAAATTACTCTTACTGAATGCTCACAAATATAGCAAGCTGGTGAGATGTACAGAGCAGAACGTAAAGCTATGAATGACAGTTATGATAAAGAAGAGAAAACATAAAATTACATGTCTGAACCTAAATAAAATATGACAAACCATAAGAAATCCTGGCAGCACAGAGAAGAAAAACAAAGGTCAAACAAGATAATATGATAAAAATAATGTCCAATTCTTTCTCTTATTTGATACTTTGACTATTTCTCCAACTTATTAAATATATCAAGTTTAGGGCATAAAGCTCTAAGCTGTATTTCTGTGTAGTACAAAATTTGGACTACATTATATTAGAAATAAGCTATAAATTTAAAACATAATTAATTTTATAGTGGTCAATTGAATCAAACAAATTAGCTAAAATGAGAAATTCTATTATTTGAAATAATCTGCATGTTGATATAGATTGATATCTTAGTATTAGGGAATAACTGAATATATTTGAATGCATTAACATTTCTCCTTGGAAGTTCCATCTACTATTCTTGCCAAAATAGGTTGCGATTTTATTTTGAATGAATACAAAGCATAAATTTTGCCTTTGATTTATTTATGTATCATTTTATTTCAAGGAAAACAATACGAAATGTATTGTAGTCACTTAACGTAATTTAGAACACTATCATTTTCTGCATACAGAAAAGCATAGTTCATTTTATTTAGAAGTATCATTGATTACAAAGAAAGCTAAATTATGTTTACCTCACTAAATTTTGTGATCTTTGAGAGCATAATATTGTGTTATTATTTTTGTATTCCTAATCACTAGCCAAGAACTTGGCATATTGTAAAATTCAAAATCATAGGAGGATTACAGGGGCGAATGTAGATAAATGACTTGAGAAAGTTCAGATTTTTTTCTGAGATAAAATATTATCAGTAGGAAAAACACAGGATTTGGCAACATAACCATATACTTCCAAAATGGAGTGAATTGATTTTTTTGGAATTATAGGTATTAAAAAAAGAAAAATATAAATGTGAATATTTTAATGGAAATTGGTCCTTATTCTTGAAACCTGCAAGGATTGAAAGTTTAATTTAATAGAAAAAACATCCTTCTAGTAGGTTTGAGGACAAGTCAACAGGAACCAATGACCTTCCCATTTGGAACTTGAAGGACAAAGCACTTGTCAGATTGCCATGCATTACTATCAGGTTGCCACTTTAGAAGTTAGAAAAGGTGCAGTGTACTTAGGCAAAAGTCAGTCCTACATTATTACTTCTATAGTCTTTAGGTCGTTCTTAAGAAGTGGAGGCTAAGAAATGTACTGATAGCTGACAGATGTGAACAGTTCTAGGAAGGAAACAAAAGTGTCACAGAATTTTAAAGATTTTTTTGTGGGGCAATAAAGGAAGGCGGGAAATGTCTGACATTTACCAGCACAAACCCAAAAGATATGTGGGAGTGGTCAAAACAACAGATGATGCTGATGTACAGAAAACAACACCCACTGATCAATTTGGGTGAAGCTGCTCTCTAGAATCAATTAAGACCACACAACTATTATGCCTCCTGGCATATATAATTTTTCTTCTATTCATACATCAGACCGGGAAGGAAGAAAGGGATAAAAAGGATAATTGCCTTTTAAAGGAAACAAACTTTAAATTGACTAAGTTAAAACCCTGAAATAACTGATAAACTACATAAGATAGACTATTTTAAGTTTTTAAATTTATTTATTGAAGAAAGGAGAGAGAAACATTGATTTGCTGTTCAACTTATCTGTACATTCATTGGTTAATTCATGTATGGGTCCTGACTGGGGATCAAATTCACACCTTTGGCATATCAGGATGATAGTCTAACCTACTGACCTACCTAGCCATAGCCAAAAATGGACTATATTTTATACTGAAAGATGTTGATTTAACTTGACATGTAAAGGTTAAACACCCGTCACTCAGACTCTTTATCAGATATGAATTGAAATGAGTTCTTATGAGCTAGCAGAGCTCAATACAGGACTAACAAGTAAAATTACATGTCTAGAATTATGAATAACAGGATTAATATGTTAAAAACTCTAATATGGTAGCTAATACTAAGTGAGTGTTCTGTTACATGTATTACATAAAAATACTTATATGTAAGAAATTATTTAATTCATACCAACTCTACAAAAGAGAAACCATTTTTATTACCATTTTATCAAGGCAAAGTAAATGTCCCACATTGCATAGGTACTGGATATTAGATTGAAGACTTAAGGTATTCTGAACTAAGAACTGTGCAATTTAAAATTTTTGGTAAAAGTAGAGCATATTCAGTATATGTATGCAAATAAAACATAGGTACATTTGCCAAATATATTTGAATGTGTTTTCATAATGGTTATTCAAATTTTTGTCCAGCATTGTTTTATCCCAAGCTCATTCTAATAAACAAATATGTACTGACGATGATATAAGGCTTTGATCCAGTATAGGGTCATAAAAAAATGCAAGATACCTAGTTAAATTTGACAAGCTATGATTTGTTTGCATAAGTATGTCCCAGATATTGAATGTTCCATGCGTATACTAAATATTTATTAGTTACTTACCTGAAATTTACATTAAGTGGGTATCTTATATTTTATGTGCTAAATCTGGTAACCCTAATCAAATGGAATCAATGACCTAAACATTTTATTTACGTAGAAGATAATAATGCTTAATATTTTGAAGTGTTATTATGTGTCAGACACTGTATTAAGAGCTTTTACATTTCTGAGCTTGTTTCTTTATTATGGTAGGACTATTATGAAGTGATTAGCACTTTGAGCTCCAAGTTCCCTATTGAGAAACGGATGCCCATAGAAGTGAAGTGAATTCTCGAAGTTATGCAAGCAATGAATATTTACCAAAGCAATTTTTGATGTGAATGTGGACATACAGCAGGGCTGTAGATATTCATATCATGTATTAATGACAACACACTTCTGTAGCCCTATAATGCCTCTCCGTTTACTCACGACTATAGGCACAAGTGTGAGTCAAGCTGAATGTGAAGAATTGCTCTGCTAACTCACAGACTCAAGGGGTGTCAATAACTGACACTTACTGTGTGAGGAAGAGATAATTGGGAGCTGGCCTGGTGTCAATGGTGAGAATTTGTTCTGAGGGGTTGTCCTGGCACTTATCACTAAGCAATGGTGGTCACCTAGTGAATGCACATAAAGAGTTTCCCAAGTCACCAACATCAGACCAGGCTCCTCTGTGACTGTAGTCCAGTAAAACCAAAATAACAGGACTCTGTAATCTTTTTCTGATGGAGACAAAAATCAAAGCTACTATGTGTTATAAACTGCAATGGTGACCAGATGATTACCCTCTCAGGTGACCTGAGTGACAGCTACTTTTTTACCCACTTTGAATCATCTGATGGTTAGAATGAGAGAAACAGAGAAATGTATTCCCTAGCTACTTTTGCCTATTTTATTTAAAAAATTATTTGATTAATGTTTGTCCAAGAAGTGCTAAGGGCCCTATACTTTTAGGCTAGGCTAATGGGATTATTGACTATTCCCTTGGGTAACCTTATTGCTCATCTGAGAGGTGACATGTATTCTGATCCTAGAAGCAAAGGTTCTTGGTTCTAGCTGGACTGGGAAACCATGACTGCTAAAGCTCTGGCTAAGTCTGAAAGGCAGAACAGAAATGCATTCCTTCACCTGAGGGTTTTCTGAGTGAAGCTAAGGATCAGAAATTACAGCATGATGGCTGCAGGGGATTGTTTTCAATGAACAAGATGAAGAGACTGGAGGGGCTGAATTAATCAGGGGCGAATTCTGATTGAAATACAGTCTATCCCTGGCAACACTCAGATCAATTAGCAATTTCTTATAGACACCCGCTTACTTCTAATACTATGAGAGTTAAATGTACACACATAATTCATGATCATGTAAGAGAAAATTCAGTTTTTCAAGGAGGTGGACGGTTGCCCTACCTTAAAAATACTTAAGGTGAGATAACAACCCAGGCTATGGCCAACTGCTGAATCCTAAACTTGCATTCGATATTCATCATCTCTCTACTCAACCATAAATTTAGATCTTCCTTACACTTAGGTAGCATTTCAGATGTTATTATTTGCTTGCCTGTGGGCACTGAGCCTTTGAAGCTAGAGTGCTCTCAGGCAGTGAAGGCTGTAATTCATTATTCATACTTAGAACAACATAAAAGCACAAAGACACACCCTGAAAAATCCCCTCAGTTTCATATATAATCTCGCCTTGTCCATTATTTAGTAGCTAGTCCAGCTTTTCATGGAAATCAGTCAAGTTTTGTGCCATCACACAGATACACCCAATGGCACCAGGAATCCGAAGTTTCTAGTTTAGCATTACAGTTTAACTTCTGTATCAGTAAAGCCACATTTTCTCATGGACAGAAACACCACTCATTCCTCAAGGGACTGAGAAATATAACCTGCCAAGGTCTTAGGTTTTTAGAATGGAGAACAAAATTTTCATAAGTAGGTCCCTGGGTATAGTGGCGAAAGGATCCGAACTTTCATCAGGTCCTTGATTTCTGGACCTTGTACATATTGGTCCTTGATTTCTGGACCTTGTACCCTGGCGCTAGATATTGACTGTTATTTCAAAACATACAGTGGAATTTGCAACCATCATGGCTAATATGGCCAATCTCTCCATTTACCTATTTTGCAAATACGTGAGAAATGGAGAGCAGTCTGAATAACTTCACTACATCAGTCATGCTGTCCACATGATAGCATTCCCTATGTGATGGCCTTTGGTGGACATTAGTGTGAAATACAAAGATCACAAGTTTTTGTCATTCTCATTCTCTTCCCAAGTTCCTTTCCCCAATATTCCAGGGCCATACTATCCAATTCCATAATGGGTTATTCAGGCTAACCCATTATTCCCCCTCTGGCATTAAAGCATTCATTAGCATCCACTTCTCTATCCAGGTTGAATGGAACAATGAGTAAACGGCTCTGCCCACCACACATTTTTTCCCACAGTTTTTCCACAGCTTAGCCTGAATGGAATAGAAGCTAGGAGCACTCTACTTTGGGCCACCATTATTATATTTGATGTTCTATATGTAAATGAGGCCCAAATCTTTTCCTCTGCCTCGGTGGGTCATGGAGAGTATGCCATAAAAGCATAGATGAGAGTCGAAGAACAGATTTTGGGAAAAAAAGAAATTATCTGGGAATATAAACCTCATTTTTCTTTATCTGCTTACAGTTTGTTTCAAATGTACCACTTCCATGGTATAGGGGATTTTCACAATGGTTTCCTAAAATTACAAATCACTGGATTCAGTGAAACTCAGAGCCAATATGGAAAACTATGTTTACATAGTCAGTACGTGTCCTATGATCAAATACACATTCTTCACCATTGTTACCCTAGGTGCTCTTTCTAAAGAGGAAGACTTCTGTTTGTTTGTGTTTCTTTTTGTTGTTGTTGTTGGTGGTGGTGGTTTGTGTTCCAAGAATGGGCTTGTTGCAGCACAGGAGGAACCTGAGAAATTGCTCTCCTAATGGGCTGTCACACAGCTTGCATATGAACAATACACATCTATCTCACCTTAGTTCTGCTGGGTCCATGGTCCTGAAGCAAAGCAGCGTGTTCTGAAGCCTCTTCTTATTGAAGAGAGCTTCCTTGTTTTGGGCCACATTCTGAATTAGCAGGATTTTCAGCCACTTATTGAATGGGTTAGGATAGTAGCCCCGTGTATGGTATATACTGCCTCCAAAATCAAAAGAGTTAAATCAAATACCTAATTCTCAGTGGTAAACTTCAGTTTTTTTTTTTTTTGTTTGTTTGTTTTGTTTTGTTTTTTAAGGAGTAAAAGGACCTTTAAGTTAGAAAAGATGTTTGAGTTTATTCAAAATCCCGTACCTATTGAAATCTTTACTAATTTTTAATCCACGTAAACATCTGAGAAATCATCTTGACCCTCTGGCAAGCACGGCATTTTACTGGAGAATTCGGGGTTCTCGCCACTTTCCAATCATCAGATCCAAATTAGCATAATGTCATTAACACAGAATATGAGTATGAGTGACAACCCTACAGAATATATCATGTCCCAGAACAGAGGAACAAGCAGTCCTGCAACAGGATGCTGAAGATGCACTACTGAATTTGCCTTGCAAAGATGATTTTTTTAACCCTTTTTGTTAAAGGATATGAAGAAAAAAAATCGCCAAAATAAAAGCTCGATGTCAGAGGCTGCATTGATCTGAAGAAGATAAAATATAACATCTGGTACAAGGGCATTTTTATCTCTCTGATGATTAATGTTATCAGCTCTACTGTGTTCTGTAGATGTTCAGCTAGTGAATTAAAAGGAGCAGCAATGGATATGTCTCTCTGAATCTTTAAATTCCTTGATTTGGTTGTGTTCCATGTAAATCTTTGTAGAGTAAGGTTTTGCTTTGGAAATGCTGTATTGGCAAGAGGATCAGTAGTTTCAGCAGCCTCCTTCTAGGCCTCCCTAACAACATAAGGCACAATGTGAGGACTGGAAAATAAACATAAGGATGTGCAAGGACACATTAGTCATCCTCCTATGTGATAAACTTAGCCCCAAACTATTTATTACTTGGTGTTTGTATGCAAACTCAGTTTTCCCACTTAAAGGCTTAGATTTTCTTGAATTTAACACATGAAAAAGGGAGCATCTTATATTTCTTGAAAATGGCATCTTTGTAGTCTCCCATTCTACACTATTGTCAAATCAGCTCTTTCTATTGTTTCAGCCACAATGTCTCTGTTGAACTTGACTACACTTTGGAAGGAGTAAGGTCAATATGGGGAGTCAAATAGAAGATAAAGTCATCGAAAGAGGAAATCGCATGGAACCAAGTTTTTGTTTTTAATCATTAAAACAATTTCTTGGTATATTTACAATGTTTTTACCTGTGAATGGTATGATTTACAGAGGGTAAGTATAATTCAGGATATAGATATTGATATATGTTGAGATACAAAATTTTGTGATGGAAAAGATAGCTGATTATGGCTGAAAAGAGGGATTCATTTTTCCTGGAATCATTGGTTCCCTTCTTTTATAAATTGTAAATGGATGTAAATTTTACTCTCTTTCAGTATGTCTGTTTTAAATACCCCCATTCATTTTTATGAGTTACACTTTTGTAATGGCATGTATTATCTCTAACCTTTTTGTTGCTAAAACTATTTACAAAATTATATGATTCCTGCTAAGCTAGTTTACCAGCAAATAAAGATTAATAGCAAAGGAAACTGATGACAATCATATCTATTTCAAGAAGTATTTTGTTTAACATTGTTATTCTTGGCAGACATCTACATTTAAACAATCTATAGAAAATGTTTTTAGTTTATATCCTATTTTCATTTTGTCAGGAAATGATCTCAGGCATGAGCAAGAAATAATTTCAAAATGCCATATTATCTTTCCTCACCTGAAATTCAAAACAAATAAACTTAAAATGCAACTTTTGCTTTGGTTTGTTTTGTTTTATTAATTGTTCATTTTATATTTTCAATCATGTTCAGACCTGTTTGAATATTTTCAGTAATAAATCTTTTTCATGATATATAATGTATGTTGTACAGCAAGGATGGCAATGCATATGTTGATGATGAAAAATATAGTATCGATTGTATAACATAATTGCCTCTCTAAATATAGTTTTAAGATTTTAAATTAATGTAATCATACGATATTTTCTTGTTTAATTTTTATTTAGTAGTTTATTGTATTGTATTTTTTCCAGGACAATTTATCCCTTTACACACTCTTCCACCTCCACCCACCCCACCCCCATCCCCGCCCCCATCCCCACCCCCCACTCTGGTCCTTGTCCATGAGTCTTTTTTTTTTTTGTCTTGATCCCTCCATCCCACCTCCCAAAGCTGTCAATCTGCTCTCTGTCTGTGAGTTTGTCTCTACTTTGCTTATTAGTTCAGTTGTTTTTTGTTTTGCTTAACATACAATTTGGTAAGTCAGGGATAATATTATGAGTTTTAATTGTTATATTAGTTTTAGTTTTTTATCTATAACACTGTGTCCATTATTTCATTCCTTTCACTGTATTTTACTCTTATTTATCACAATCTATTTCTTAGCCTTCTTTACACTCAATCAATAGTTACATTGATGACCAGCAGTATCTGAATGTGAGTTGTCCAGGCAAGTTTTATGCTTTTTTCTCTAAAAAAGCACATAAAAATTACTTATTTTTGATATTACTAAAAACATAAGAACAGAAATAAGAAGCATATACAGAAAAATTACTGTATTTGGGACTCTCTGAAAATACTTTTCAAATATTAACTCATTATATTCTCATAAAATGCCATATAATTTACTTCATATTTATTTTAAATATTAAAAAATTGAGGCAAAAATGTTAAGTATGCTGTTGAAAGTCACACAATCAATGTCAGAATTGAAAACTAAACTTTGAAAATCTGGCAAAAGAATGTGGGATAGCAACATTAAGCTATTAAACTAGCCAGCCTCCAAAAGGGTTCCAGTAAAGACTGCCTTAGCTAGTGATGCCAGTCTGTAGTCTTCTGCACTGCCTCACTGCTGGCTGTCCCCGTGTGATCAATGTAATAGAAGGCTAGGTCATTAAAGCATTGAAACTTCCAGCTTGGCTGCTTGCATCTCTTGCTCTAATGGTTGCAAGCTTCCATGCTGAGATGATTCTCAATTAGCCCCATAAAAAGGCCACATAAAGAAGAAATAGAGCTCTGCACTAACTGCCATCACCAATATGCCAAGTAGGTAAAGTTGCTCTTGTGTGACTTCTTTGGAAATTATTTCTCCAGGTGCATATATGCCTTAAGAAGACTGAAGTCCAGCATGTATCTACTGCAGTCTCCTGGAGAACCCTGCCCGGAACTTCCCAGGAATCCAACACTAAAACTCCCAACTACAGGAACTGCATAAGACAATAAATAATGAATGATGCTTTGGGGTTTTGTTGCTGTTGTTCCTGAGTTTTGTACAAGAAGTCATACAAAATATCCCAGACAAATGAGTTTTAATCCTCATCTTTGTTCTCTTCTTTACCCTGTTTAATCTCAATGTAACACAACTCAAAATTCTGCTGTTAACTTCTATGCACAGCCAATAATGTATATTACTTTCTTCAAATATTTTTTGGGAGGTGTTTTAAATACTTTTTGGTAAAAGCCATCTCAGAAGTTACAGTCATCTCGTTCTTGCTCCTTTCAATGTTTACAACCTCTTCACGGAGATTTCTAGCTTTTCCATTCACTTTGATTCTCTCCCAAAGAAACTGCTCAAAATTGGCAACATCCATGGTTCCATCTTCTACAGGGTGAACCCAGTCAGGGTGAACTTCAGAACCTGTTTATTTACTTACTTTGTTATTTTTCTTTCCCGATTCCCCACAAGCCTTTTCACAGGCACCACACTGGCAGCCCAGGCAGAAAAGCCAATTCCTGGTGTTTTAAGTCTGCATGTATTGATAAAATGTGTAGAATAATAAATGTATAATATACTCTTCTAAACCTTTCCCCAGAATTTACTCATTAAATTTAAAAATTATTATGTAATGAATATGTTTCTATTGATTCAATAGGTGTAAGAGGCTTGGAGACAAGTCTTTATACAATTTCATTCTCTTTTAATGACACGCCTCTCTCCAGTTAACAATGCATGCTTTCTTCAAAACAGTAGAACTCTACAGATTCCCATTGGAAAATCTCAGTATTAACCCATTTATGTAACAAGTTTTAATTAAGTTGTACAAAATAATAGGAATGAAACCTGTACTACATGAACAATTTTGAATTGACTTCATAGAAATGACAAATATAATGACTACTTATGATTTAAGAGGTTTAAAATATAAACGCAAATTAAAGTGTTGTATGGAAAGTCAAAAGAATAAATTAAAAATTATAAAAGAACATGATTTTATAAATACTGCTCATAGTTTAAGGGTAAAAGAAAAGGATTTTGCTACACTTGGATCATTTCTGCAAGTGTTATCTTTTTCTTTACTGTTGTAAAATATTTGTGATAAAATATTACATAACTACTTAACTGGAAAATATGATAAATAGTAGATCAAATGGTAGGGGATAATGGGGGGGGAAAGTGAAGTGTTTTCAGGAACAAATGGACACATGGACAAAACCAAAGAAAGGTGGAACAAAGCAACAAACCAATATACCTGATGAACATGGATTAAAAATTGTTAACAAAATATTAGCAAAATTAACTCAAAGCACATTAAAAGGATTATATACCATGACCAATGGCCATCCTTGAGATACAAAATAAATGGTTTAATATATGCAAGTCAAACAATTTTATACACTATATTAGTAGAATTAAGAATCTCAATTGATGCAGAAAATACATTTGACTAAATTCAATATCTTTTCATAATTAAAACAGTATGGCCCTGGCATAAAAGTAGACATATTGACAAATAAATCAAAATTGAGAAGAAACAGACAGTGACTAGAGCGGAGAGGGAGGGGGATAATGGAGAAAAGAAGGGAAGGAGCATGAATAGAGGACTCATGGGCACAGACAAATGGGGGGATTGACTGTAGGAATGGGGGCCAAAGTAGGGGAGAGCAATGAGGAAAAAGATGGGACAACTGTAACTGAAGAACAACAAAAAGAACTGAGCAGCCAGAAATAAATCCATTAAATTACCCACATAATATGAAAAAAAAAAAAAAAAAAAACATGGCTTTTCTTTGTATAATTAAAACAAATTATGAATTTAAAACATGGGCAGTGAAATTCAATATTAAAACATTGGCGACAGTGGGAGAGAGGGAGGGGGAGAAAAGGGGAAGGAAGAAGAGAAATAGACAGACATGTTGGTCTCTGGTCAGCGGCAACAATTACAGCCAGCCCAGCAGATGTGAACGAAGAGGCATCTTGCACAGACAGAGTGAGATGTACTTTCAGAAGACTTCAGCTGCAGCTGACTTGGACTGCGAGTGTATGTGTGATCCCAAGAAAAAAACTGTCCAATTGTGAATAGTCAACAAATGAAGCCACTAGTTTTATGAATTTGTTACACGACATTAGACACCAGAACAATCTGTGAAGGGATGCCTGAGTTAGGAAACTATAATAGTGAAATCTGTCAGCAGATATTGAGTAACCAGGGAGAAAGAAAGCAGAAATTATGGTACACTCTTCAAGCAATGAATGGAGAAATACTAACACAAAAGTTTTTAAAAAGAAATTTAAAAAATGGCTAATATACTAAAATTTTTAGTGGAAGTCATTAATTTTGTTACTCAATGTGACTGGTGATTGAAAAGTATATGAATCATAAATATTGAAGGTGTATAAAATAATTATGAGTTGAAAATATACCGAAGGAATACCCTGGCTGGTGTAGCTCAGTGGACTGAGCGTGGGCTGGGCACCAAAGGGTCCCGGTTCGATTCCCAGTCAGGGCACATGCCTAGGTTGCAGGCCAGGTCCCCGTGAGGGCCATGTGAGAGGCAACCATACATTGCCGTTTCTCTCCCTCTCTGTCTCCCTCCCTTCCCCTCTCTCTAAAAAATAAATAAAAATAAAATCTTAAAATATATATATATATACCAAAGGAATTTTAAAATCATGCAATGCAAATACTTCGGTATTTTTCATGTTAAATAACTTCTCAAAATGTTTAAATATTCAGAAGATATACACATTTTATGACTAATCTCACAAAAATGCATGTTATATAAATACTCATTTTTTTAAAAGTGGGAATCACAAAATAATAATAAATCACTAATCATAAAAGAATAATATAACTTCAAATCAAATATGTGGACATTAGAAATAAAACAGGTAAATTTTTATGTGTTCCTGAATTTAAAATATAAATTTAAAATAATGCATATTGACTGTTTAATGCTTATTTAGTGTTCTATGGTGTTTGAGCAATGATGTAATGTCATATTCTTGAAATCACAGTGAAAAGTTTAGTGGAAGTAAAATTGTGAATCTTATAAAATATTTTATCAAGTGAACTTATAATATTATAAAAGTTTTTTATTGACAGCTTTTAGGATATTTTAAATGTTTGAAATTTTCAAAATATATTTAGAATTTCAACATACATATTCATATCTCTTTTAATAATCTACTAATTTGGGTATTAGTGACTCATTTTCATGCCTTTATCAACCTTACTGGGTTGGATCATGTGGCTTTCACCATGTCAAATTTTATTTTAACACTTTCCTTAAAAAAAGAAATAGCAGCTGCTTAGGATATATTAATAATTTCCTGGGTAGGAGTTTAGCAATCATATTTGCAAGATATGTTTCAATATGCTTGTGCATATTGACTTGAAAAACTACTTGACTCTTGAATTTTTCTATTCACACTAATTGAATTAATGAGTTGCTAAAACGGTAGCAATTTGATTAAAGAAAGAACATCCTAACAAATTAAAGAAAGCCTACTTCATCTTACCTTCCAATAAATATCTCATTCTAAAGCTTTGTATACCAAGTACATTAATAATAGTAAATATATAAAATATTGTAAGTATACATTGAATTAGAAGAAATATTCTTGGCTGTTTCTCCATCAAATTTCTATAGTATTATGATAACCAATGTGTTGATCTGTATGATGATTATTAACACAGAATTTTCTTTTACATTTATTTAACATATACTTTACCCTTATTTAATCCATACAATACAATTTTTATTTCTTACTGGTACTAGAGTCATCCCCAGCAGAACTTCCCTACCTCATTTTTTCTCGTAGTTTCCCAAGATAAAAAGTACAAATAGTGGGCTTTCCTTTGGTAAGGGGTAATTCTGATTAGCTGCACTGCTTTCACAAGGCTGTTGGAGGAAGGGATCCCCTGGTGCAAACGAGACAGGAAAGCAAAAAATTTCTGCAATGACACTTATAATATCTTTCTATCATAACATCGAATTCTGCAAAACTCCCAGTATCATTAAAATGCACATAGCGAAGGCAAAGAGAGATAGAAGCAAATAATCCTTGCAATTTCATGTTTAATAAATATATTTTGATTATTAAATATGCTTAGAATTCAGGTTTGGTATCCCTCATTTCAGGGTTCTGGAATATAAATGTTATTTCCTATAAGTTATAGGGACACTATAAAAAGTGGAATCAGTATTTTTAACTTTCATTTTTTTAAACTCCAGTGTTCTTAGCATTGCAGTCTAAAAAAGAAAGGCAACCATGCCCCTGACTGACACTTCTGTTAACTCTATTGTCAATGGTATTCTTTCAAAATGACTTAAAGACTAAGAACACTCAAACTGACCTCTGCCAAAAAATGCATGAGACTAGAAAAAAACAGTCAATTTATGAGTTAGCAAATAGTAAGTAATGGTTATTCAGGGGACATTTTTATAAATAGCAAGGTATATTTTATATAAAATTCTGCATGTTGCAAATCTTGATGAAAGTAGTCTTCATAATTATTAATTTGAGAACATATGGACTGAAAAAGGTATGACTTCTTAAGCATGACCTACTTCTAATCAGTAATAAAAAAAGGAAATCCTTAATTAACTTAATGGTATAGACATTTATGTTTCTTAACTAAATTTAAAAATAATTTATTGTTAATACAATCCTGATCATGCCTCGCACACATTATTAATCACCGCATTTTGTTCAGTTAAACATGTATTGATATTGACCACCAGAAATATACAGAATAGGTATTGATTCTAGAGGGCATTTGTGAAAAATATCATTTACTCAATCGACAACATACAATAAGAACACACTATAGGCTACATTTATGTGAACTTCATGTTGATGAAAATAACACATTGTTTTGATGATGTTACATTCTAGTGGCAGATTTAATCTAAGTTGTTGAATACATACGTGCAAATAACAATTAGCAAGAAAAATTCTGATTTCAGAAAGAGTAATTGTGTTACTATAAGGGAGAGGAAGGAGAGGTTTTCTTGACTGAGGAAAAGAAGAAACAGCTTAATAAACTTGTCTCGAGCTTTGGTAAAGTAAGTAGTTTTGCTTCTTTTTTTATATGTAATTTGTACAAGAGGGATTTTCTACAACTGCCTTTATTATATTATATCACTTATATATGCTACACAGTTTACTTATTTTAATAGCTGGTATATCTGTATGTGCACAGATATTAATTAGGACTTAGCCTTGTATCAGGCTGAATGTTCTTCATCGGATTAGCATTGAAAAATCAAGTTTAAACATTTAAGAACAAGCCTGCAAATATCAATATACGCAAATTTAAATAGCAAGTTAAAGTTAAATTTTCTATGTGTACCCCTAGATGGTTTTTTTTTTATTTTGCAGTCAAACACAGTTATCCCAAAAAGCCAAAGTGCACTTATCATGTCTCTTTTGCAATATACATACATAAATGCACACACCTAAGCATATATATATACACATATATATGCATATGAATGCATTTTTTACAATTTATTTTGCATTTGAATTATCAAAGATTAATCATTGCTTAACATAACATGTGATATCCCCCCAAATTATTTATCTATGTTGGTTTTCAAGCTTCATAGTGATGGTTATTAGTTTCCTAGAATTTCCATAACAAATTATAACAAATGTGGAGCTTTAAAAAAGCAGAAATTTGTTGTCTCACAGTTCTGGAGGCAAGAATTCAAAAGTCAAGTTGTCAGCAGGATTATGCTCCCTCTGTAGACTATAGGGTATGATGACATTTTGCTCATTGTAGGCTTCTGGTTGTTGCCAGTAATCTTTGCTGTTCTTTGGCTTGCCAATGCCTCTCAATTCAACCCACTACTGTTGTCCAAAGGGATACAAATGCCTGTGACAAAGAGTTATAAAATAATGTAAAAGAGCCAGAAATCTTTCTAAAAATTTTACATGTAGTGGTATTTTTTACAACATACATATGTTTATTTTGGTCTAATTATTGTCTATTGGAATTTATTTTTCTTAAGTATCAATTTGCATGGTAAATGTAAAAGGTATGATCAGTGGTATTGCATTTCTATAGTTTTATCTATTTAGTTTATTATTTTAAGCTATCTGGGCACCTATTGTTCTGTCCAGAAAGTATCCATCCATGTGCTGTGAAAAATAGAGGCATTAATTGAAGAAGATACAAGAAACACTGTACATAGGGCAACGATGCCACAGCCCCCTTCAATGTAAGCCGCTTGGGAGCTCACACAGATCTTCCAATTGTCATCAGCTGCCCTTTCGCATGTTCTCAAATCTCATCAATGGTCTGAAACGTCTTCCCTTCCAAAGGTGATTTTATTTTTGGGAAAGCCAGAAGTTGCAGGGCCCCAAATTTAGGCTAGGGTAGCTAAGTTACCTGGGTTGATTTGATGTTTCACAAAAAACTCTGCATGAGGTGTGATGCATGAGTGTTTATGTTGTTGTGATGAAGCTGCCAGTCACCAGTTGCCTATAGGTTCAGTCTTCTGAATCATCTGAGCAGTTTTTGCAGTTCAGCTTAAAGCAAAATTTGATGCAGATTTGTTGATCTACTCACTCAGTCATTTTGAATGTAATGACCACACAGCACACATGCTCACTCAATGGTGTCTACCACCCCCACTGACTAGTACAGTGAAGTCGTCATTGTTCATCCATGCACATTCCAGTCCACTCTCCTTGGCTGCCAGGTCGCATTGATGTCACACAAACCATTCTTGTGCGTATATATACATATATATGTATACACACGTATATAAATTCAATGTTATTTTCCATAGCATTTATGAAAAATATGATCATTTTTTTTTACTTAGAATTTGAATTTTTATAAAATTCCTTTAATAACCTATATGGGTGATTAACATTTGACTGTAAAAACCACAATGTACAGAAACTCAGTGATTATAAAAAGAGTATAATTTTCTGATTATTTTTAAAAAATAGAGCAACACCAGGGCATATTTTTGGTGTCACAGTTTATCCCACATATAAGCTGTTACCACCAACCTAATAGAAAAGTTAAGGAACAGTGAGTACATAAAATCACACTTTTTCAAGACAAGGATTTTATTGAAAAGAGATAGACCATCTCCTTACTGAAAATTTTGTTGCAAGCAGAGCAGATTACAAAATAAACCAAATAAGATCCATAATTCAATGAGGTCATTTAACCTTACTAAGATGGTATCATAAAAAAATTATTCTTCATCCCTGGAAATTTTGAGAGTTACTATAAAGTACAATTATAGATAAGTGGGGTAGTTTTTCGGTAAGCCTCAATTCCCGAAACAGGAAAGGCAAAACCTCTCTTCGACACCAGCAGAATCTACAAATGTATCAGAGGAAGATATCAGACCAAAATATTTTACTCTCGGCATGTATATTAAAATAGTGGTAAAGTACCTGGCTGGTGTAACTCAGTGGATTGAGTGTGGGTTGGGAACCAAAGGGTCCCGGTTCGATTCCCAGTCAGGGCACATACCTGGGTTGCAGGTCAGGTCCCCAGTGAGGGCCATGTGAAAGGCAACCATACATTGCTGTTTCTCTCCCTTTTTTTCTCCCTTTCTCTGAAAATAAATAAATAAAATCTAAAAAAAAAAAAATAGTGGTAAAGTAAAGGGCAAACATGCCTCTGTAAGATAAAATGTTTTATTTTTGATCTATTAACTTTTGATACAACACTTTTTCTACTGTATTTATGAATTGCACTGAAGATACCTGTGTCCACCTTCATACTTGACCATTATTTTCCCACCAAACACCAAAACATTTATGCTGTCACAGCATTTAGAGATAATAACTGAAGCAGTGCTCTCAATGTGCACATGTTGCAGAACACCAATGCACTTGGTATTGCAATTTGTTTGGAGATCAACATTCCTAGATTTAAACCATTTTATTTTGGAAGAAATATATGCTGACCATATTTCCCCACCTTTTATTCTGTGTTCAATCTCTGTTGATTCTGACTAATAATTTCCCATTTTTTCTAAAAACAGACTCATCCTTTCTCTTAAGAAGTACTAATTTCATTTCCAAACCATCCCTCTGTCCCAACCATAAGTTTCTAGTAGTGGCTTTACATATCACTAAGGGCCTCTGTCTGTGGTTGATCATTCCCAGAATTATCTATAAAAGTATCCCCTTCATATCTATGTTCAAGCAATGTGGAAATAACTTGTCAAATAAATGCTAACAGAGAACAAAGAAGCAAACTAAATTACTATTAATAGTTTTCCCTATCAGAACAGTGGGTTAAGGAACTACTAAAATACTGTGTAGAGTGCTATACATTAGGTAACAAATGTAATGAGAGGGATTTATGATTAATTCATTTTATTGGAAGTAGTTTCTTCACTAAAGGTTGCCATCTCTTTTCTTTATTTATTCAGTGATTTTTAGAGAGAGAGAGGAAGGGAGAAGGAGAGGCTAGAGAGAGAGAGACATCAATTTGTTATTCTAATTATTTATGCTTTCATTGTTTGAATCTTGTATGTGCCCTGACAGCGGATCAACATGCAACCACCAATGTCTCTTACTTCACTCATAGCATAAACATTATTTTGACAGATTGGTGATGGATTTTAATCTAATTAAATATGAACATTAATTATAAACTGTAAGTTATCAGTTGTGTATACACAATTTATTTGTTTTTTCTTAACATAGGTTCTTCTTCTTTTACCAAAGTATTTGTAGTAAACATTTCTTGATTTAAGAAAAACTTGAAATGGGCCTATGATTTTGTTTCATTAAAATATATAAAATAATTATTTTTTAATTTTAATTTTTTTTTTTTAAAGAGGGGAGAAACATCAATGTGTGGTTGCCTCTCATGCACCCTCTACTGGGGACCTGGCCTGCAACCCAGGCATGCACCCTGACTGGGAATTGAACCAGCAACCCTTTGGTTCACAGGCTGACACTCAATCCACTGACCCACATCAGCCAGGGCTAAAATAATTATTAAATGCTTAGTTCAGAAGGAAGTCGGCAATAAATACACAGAACTCTTCTTCCCCCTTTTTTAATACTTTTCATTGGTTAATGCCAACATGAAGTCCAAGGACATGGAAACATGTCATGTGGTGCCAACAAGTCAGCGTTTCAGAGAAGAGAGCAGGATCCAGAAGAGTGTAAAGTGGGCAAAGAAATTCAAATGGAAAATATCTGGTATAGTCAGTCTCCTTTTCTTTTATTGTTTTCCCTTTTTTTAGTTTAAGTAAGGACATGAATTCCCAATGAGAAGAAGTCACAGATACATTATCATCAATTTCATTGAATGTGAATAGCAATCAAGTTTTATTTCAATTTAAACCTAACATATTATTAGCCATTACAGTGGTATTCAAGTAGGATTATGTGTGTGTGTGTATGTGTGTGTGTGTGTAAAATATAAATATTACACAACTATCTCAAAGCTTGCACAGCCTTATGTTGGTAATCACAACTGACTCTCTCCACTACCCATTTTACATTCTCCTGTCCTCAGCTGGCACATTAGTTACAAGAGGAGAACTCCAGTAACTCACTGCCGATTGGTCAGAGACTTTGGTGATCACTATAGTTTCCATTGCTATGAAGGGTGGTACTTAAGAGAAAAACCGAATGGGATCTCAGATTCCAAATAGAGTTTTTCCTGTTCTACTTGCATTAACAGCAAAATAGCATTAGTAAAGGGAATTAATTGTTGGTTGTACAACAGTGGCCACCTCACGTTGCTCGATACCTCAGCTGCATGAGAAACCCAAGGTATTCATGGAGTAGCCATACCTCTAGTTTATCAGAACGATAACAATGGTCTTAAGTAACACTCTTTTTCCTAAAATATCCAAATTCACTGAGACCAAAAAAATGGGTAAAGTAAAACTATTTGTAACTTAATACTTTGGCAATAAATACAAACTTTCACTCAGCCAAGCAACAAAAGTGCTGACAGAAACAGCCTAAGCAGAGAGGGTATCAAGGTAACGTAGCACCCGGGGGAGGGGGTCATATCAACATCACAGGATTTATCTCTGTTGTCTATGGGCTGAGCCTGGAACTGTGACAAACCTCAATTTGCCTTGTTGATGGAAAGAGAGAGTTTATGAATTTATGCCTTTTCTTTCACTATGGTCATTTTTGTCTGTCCCAATCATTAAGAATGATGCATTGAGGGGGAAGTCTCTCATATATATCCACAGTGGAGGTAATTTTGTCTACTTAAGACTTGGGAGCTCTTCTGACATGGATGAAAAATTGGGGGCATTTACTTTAAATCGAGTATCCTCCTATATTGTGGTCACTCTCAGAGGCTCTTCCCCATGACTTCTTGTAAACAGTTTTGCGGGTTTGTTCTTTTCAAGTCTCTGACGCACTGGGTAACCCATCAGCCAGTCTCCATAATTTCATGTGGCCCCTAAACTGGCATTGTTCCTACTGTCACACCAGTATGATGCCCGACAGTCAAATATCTGCCCGCTGGCGGATTTCTTTTAAGACCCATTTCAGGAGCATTATTGAGATATTAGTTCAGTGGCTATTCCCTAAAAGCTTTTTTTTTTTTTAAAGGTTCTAGTAATACTGGAAGGAAGTAAAGCCCGTATATACTCATGTAGCAGTTGTTCCAGGATGCTTATGTCTCCAGGACATGCAATGAGTCTAAAACTAAAGAAAAAAGAAATACTCATAAGTGTTGTAATGAGTTGATGTTTATATTTACTACAAAGATATAAGCTCACAATTCTCACACAATTACACACCCATACTAGAATTGAACAATTTTTCAAAAGGATACAGTTGGTAGGAGCTAGGATTTTTATTGTTTGTGTCAAAATTTACAAAAAAGATAAGATGGAGGCTAAAATAATTCATGGAATCATGGATTAAAATTTGATACATAGTATGTACTCCTCTTTAGTTTAATATAGATACAGATGATTACATATACTAGTAATAATATGTGTATATACACACAGTGTATCGCATATATATTTCATTACCGTGCCATTTGAGAGTTTGTAAGCAACAGCAATCCGTTAGCAATAAGTATGCCTAGCATGCAGATCTTGGGTTTTGGTGCTACTTGCCACACATCCAATAGAAAGGCTTCATAGAACAGAAGTCATAACAGGAGCAACGAAAAAAATCTCAGATTATACATCAAAGTATAAAATAAATAAAATATAAAATAAATGCCATGGTATCATGCATACTGCTCTATCAGGTACATGTCTCACATTCATTAGAGATATTTTCTTCCTTTATTATAAATAAATGTGTGTTTTGGGAGAAAATGGTAGAATTAATATTAACACTGGTTGCAAGTATAAATTTCACTACCAACGGTAAAGTACAAGATATCAGTCAAAATAGTATGTTTTAAATTAATGATCATTAAAAAATTAATTGCTACCAAAAGCTTTTAAAATAAAACTTATTCTCACAATTTCTTTCACATAATTAATTAAAATACCTGCTAAATTAAAGTCTTAATACTTCCATAAACAAATTATGTAAGTTTTAAAGAAAGTGTTCTTCTAGGTGTCATAGACACTAAATGTGTTATCAAAGTAATGAATGTTATGAATATTACTGATATTTTGTGTAATTGAATGAATCACAGTGTAAATAGCATACATTTTTAGCAAAAAACTGAAAACAGAGAATATGGTAATTTCTTGACACTTCATGTAGTGATTTAGGCATTAAGCTTTGTGTGTTTAAAAAAAGTTTTTAATTAAAATGTATGTAGAAAATTATTTTCAAAAGATGCTTATTTGATAAGATTCAAATACTGAAAGGGAAAAAGTTACCACAAAAGTAGTATCCTTGAACAAAATTAATAATATATCCTGTTTTAGAAAACATTTCATTGCTGAATACCTACTCCAATGCAATAGCTAAATCATTCTGAACATTGTGAGAAATATTGAAATCTCACAAACATTTGTTTTAGGCAAAAAGAGAATAGAATTTGCAGTTGTCCAGGATTCAATACCTCAAGTAGCATTAAAGATTCACAACTAAGAAAATAAGACCAGAAATGATAGGTGTATAGAACATAGAAATGGTAGCATTCAGCAAATCTCAACTCTCATTTTCACCATGGTACAAATTGTGCTTTTCTTGAGGATATCTTGTAAAGTTGTTACCTGACAGGCACCAGCCTGGACCAGGACTGCCTCAGACCAGCCTATAGTGTACTTGTTCTTGACTTTATGAAGGAAGGATCTCCCAGTATGAAATCAGAGAGTATGTTTATTAAGGCTGGGGACGGTGAAACAAAGGAAGGACTTAGGGTGGACCAAGTAACAGGAAAAAGCCTAGGTGGAGCTGCTTCCCCTCTCTGGATATGATATGGGGGAAGAGTGAGCTACAGTGGTGCTGCCTTTAGCTCACTGGGAAGTCAGAGAAACGGGGGCCCTGGGGACAGGATCAGGGGCTCAGTCTGGGTCGAGCTGCCGCTGTTCACTGCTCCCCTGGCAGCAAATCTCCTTGGGGCCCTTAGAATTTAAGGGGAAATTAAAAGTTCATGTCTGAGAAGGTGCAGGGGTATGCTCTAGAGTGAGCCCTCACTGAGTCTTTGTCCTGAGGGCTTTTTATTTATTTATATTTTTCTGCAGATGATAATCTTAGGGGAGGGTTTCAGCAGAATATTCGTCAGCTTTCCAGGTGTATTTTCGATGCTGATGCATCCAAATGAGCACATAAGGGGTTTGGTGAATATTCTTTGGTTTGTTATGCTGTTTTACTTTTATCTTGAGCCTCTCTGGCTTTTGGGATTTATGTTACTTGTTCACCTGACTTCATCTGTCCTTGGATTTAGCTGACGCAAAGGACATTAATTACCTCTCTGTTTTCTTTTCCCCAGACCAGTAAAATTTAAGCTACATATTTTTTGGTTAGGAAGGAGAGGTATAAACCTTTTTCACTCTCAAGTGTCTTTGATTCGGGGAGATAAGTTCTTGCAATTCACCAGCTGATTGTAAGTTACTTAAACTGTTAGTGCTGTTTTATTTTTATGTCTCAGCTTCCCCATTTCACTTGCTCAGGAATTTTCCTAACTTGTTACTATCTTACCTCAAGTTTAGACAGTCTTTGATTTTTCAGTTTATCTTTTCTAATTGCATTTTTTGGGGTGACACTGGTTTACAAAACCGTATCGGTTTCAAGTGTGCAACTCAGGAAAACATCATCTGCACACTGCATGGTGTGCCCATTACCCAACGTAAAGTCTCTTTTTGTCCCCATTTCCACCCCATCTTTGCCCACGTCCACCTACCCCCTCACTTCTCTTTCTTTCTGACTATTACCACACTAATCTCTCTCTCTCTCTCTCTCTCTCTCTCTATATATATATATATATATATATATATATATATATGTGTGTGTATATATGCACACACACACATATATTTACAGAGACACACAATTTTTTGCTTAATCCCTTTACCTTCTTTCATCCAGTACCCCAACTCCCCTCCCTGCTGACAGCTGTCATCTGTTCTATGTGTCCATGTTTCTATTTCTATTTTGTTCATCAGTTTGTTTTGTTGGCTAGAATTCATGTGATTATTTTCAAGTTTAAAGTCAGTAAAGGTAGAGATTAAGTATGATGAAATGAGAACAGGAAAAAAAGAAATAATTTTGTAATTATTAACTTAAATCATCGGCTCTCACAATGACATAGATTCCACTATTTAAGTAAAATTGATGTAGGTTTAGACTACAAAGCAAATAGTTCAATACTATGTGAGTCTGAGTTTGTTTTTACTTGAAGGGTTTGAAATATCTGATTAGTGTAGCTTAATTAACTAAAAGGTATATATATATTATATTATTAAAGATAACTACTTAATAAAATATTCAAAGTGGTGAAACATGCTCAAATTCACTAAGAGACAGGGCAAAATATGTAATAATTATCAAAATAACCTTTTTCAAGGTTAGTTTCCCTTCTTATGTTTAATATCTCAAATAATTTAATTATTGACTTCAGATTATGTTGTTAAATAAATAAGCAAGCAAGCTCAATTTCTATAATATATTCAGTGCATCTAAACTATGATTTATTTGATAATAAAATAGCCTAGCAAAATAATTTTCAGTGAATCCTCAGAAATAATTAATATGAATTTTTGTTTTGCTTTCTCACTTTCTACTACATACATTACAACAATAACAAAATTATGGAAGAACAGAGGATAAATATTTGTAATTAGTATATGGAAAAATGAATAGTAATTATTGCCATATCCTAATTTGTAAACAGAAAATAACAAAGGAAATATTGAGAAGTGTTGGGAATACTAAATCAAGATGATGGAGAGAGCAAATGATTCTGTCTAACCTAAAGTTAATTGTAATGTCAAGCAGCAAAATATAAATTTATCACTCAATCAATCTAGTAAAATCATAGCAAAACTAACAAGTGTTTCAGAGAAGCTAAAGAGTTAGGAATTCATAAAATATATTTTAAAACCATACCAAATTTACACAAATAAAATTTATGAGAGGCTAATAAAGTTTCAGAAAAAGTGTTAAGTGAGGGTCACTCAAAGATCAATATAGAAGTAATTTGAGTAGGAACATCTGTTTGGACATGCAACTCATGTAGTTCCTGACGGTACGGAGAGTAGATCATATCAAATGGATAGTTTTTTAGAGTGTAATCTAATTATTCACTGGTAAGTTATTGAGCAGTGAATATGAATAAACAGCAAACAGACAAAAATTGCATTTTCTTACAGCCTACTGAAAAAAGAAACCATACAGGAAAGATTATTTACATAAACTTTCTTTTATAACAAACAGAAATATATACATCTTTAAAAAATATGTGCAAAATATTCATAGGTACAGTTGTCTAGATCTCTAAAGTGTAAAGGCGCCAAGGTACCCCAGTTTGATTTTTAGATTTTTAGATTAAACGTTAACCCAATCAATTTTGCAGGAGAAATTTTTGTATAAAATGGGAAGGGACTCTAACATTTATAAGAAAACACCAAGGAACAGTGATAATAAAAAATATCATCAACTTGAAGAATGATTTAGGGTGTTTTACACCAAAATATAATTACAAGAGAAAAAAACCCGAATTATGAAAATATAAAAATTTAGACATTGTGATATTTTATAAAGGTTGTCGAGTTAAGCAATGAACGTAATTCATGCATGAGATAACTTCTAGTTTTTGACCATTGGCACCGAAAAACAGTAAGGAAATGAAAAAGTATCGATTACATTGTGCCGAGTCAGCTCAGTTATCATGGAGATGGGCAGCATGACAGTTTCATCAGCTGAAAAATGAAATCAGTCCCAGGTAAAGTGTAGATTAAAATGTGGAATGTTAAAACCTAAAGATTCTATAAATTAATATAGGAAAATATCTTCCTTATTTTACCATTTGGTGATATTGCCTCAATAGGTCATATAAAGCGATCCTAATAAATAGGAGGAATGCAAATGTATAGAAGGATGAAAGAGAACTTGAAGTGGTACTAAAATTTTTGAAAAATATATTAAATGACAAATAAACATAATAATATAAAATGTAATCTGTCATCAAAGAAATACAATTATGGTATAAGTAGCAACAATTTTAGGGAAATGTGATGGTTAATTTTATGGGCCCACTTGACTAAGCTGTTGCGTTTGGTCAAACGCCGCTCTAGATGCTGCTATGAAGGTATCATAATAGATGGGACTGACATTTACAATCAGTTGACTTAAAGCAGACACAGGGAGAACTCATCCAATCTGCTGAAGGCCTTGAAAGCAAAAGAGGTTTCTCACAGAAGAAAATCAAGCTAAAGGCTAATATAGGAACCCATGTTTCCAGCCTTCTGGGTTGTCCAACAGATGTAAATTGCCAGAGAGCTGTGTGAGCTAATCCCTTAAATCTCCTAAAATTATAAAATTCTTAGAAGTGAATTTAGGAAAAACTATTATATTTGATATCTTAATTGGGAAAAATCTTCCTGATTTTGACAAAATGTATATGACACCAAAGAAAAAGATTGCTAAATTAGACTTCATTAAAATTTTATTACATTTGTGCTACAAAAGATATTTTTGAGAAAGTTAAAGACAACCCAGAGAATGAGAAAATATTGTTAAAATATTTTATAAGCAACTTTTATTAGACTATATGAAAATTCTTGTAATTCAAAAAGACAAGTAACTTGATATATTTAAATAGGCAAAGGATCTACATAGACAAGTTTATAAAGATGACGTACAAGTGGTCAATTAGTACATAAAGATAGTCCACATCTAGTGATCATAAAAACAGATATCCAAATCACGATGACAGACCATATAACAGCCACAAGGACAACTGAAAGCAAAGACAAATAATGAGTTAATAATAAGCTTGGCAAGAATGTGGTAGAATTGGAACTCACATACAGATTGTGAATATGCAAAATGATGTGTCTGCTTTGATGCCATTCTGGAATCTTTTTCAAAACGATAAACAGGTCATTATTAACTCTACAATCCACTTCTCAGTGTACACCAAACAAAACAAAAATTTCCATTCACACAAACTTATATAAAATATAATAGCAACATTATTTATAAACATAAAAAAGTAGAAAACACACAGATGTTTAACACATGTATAAATGTTGTTACAGCCATAACTAACATATTTTTCAGAAACACAAAGGAATATTATATTGATATAATCTATAATGAGCCATTTACTATAACCAGCATAGTGTATGATTCTATTTATATGAACTGTCCAGATGTGGCAAGTTCTATAGAGACAGAGAGTAGGCTAGTGCTTGCCTAGTTCTCGGGTCTTGTTAGAAAAGGGATGCGTGGGGCAGGGCATCTTTTCAAGGTAATTTAATTATTCTGATTGTGGTGATAGTTTCACAGCTTTGAATATACTAAAAAAGATTAATTAAAAAACTGGAGTGATATACTTTAAAGGGTTGAATTGTATGATATGTGAATTATATCCCACAAAAACTATTGCAACAATCATTTCAGAACAATAATAAATGAAATATAGCAAACAGAATCCAATACCACCTTAAGAAAATTAAATGCAAAGAAGCATGGTTTTTGAAATCCAAGGTTAATCAATATGGTAAATCCATAATTAAAAGGCATTGGGCATCTGTTCCTTCTGGCCATAAGTGAAGCCCTCTAGGTCCATTACACTTTGGAATGTAAATCATTAGCTCCATATGAGATGAATGGACCACTGTCAGGAGGTCTTTTTATTTAACTTCCAAAGCCTGCTCACCATCTAAATACCCTTTACCTGATGTTGATTCTGTGCATTGACCTTTTAGTCCTCATTTTGGTCTCCATTCATCCTTATCTCAGACAAAATGCATTTTATTCACGTTTGCCTTAATCAGGGCCACCACATTTGTGTTCTTGTGGGGGTAGCTGGGCTTCGAACTCAACGGGGCACTTTCAGAGACCATACTAATAACAAATATGCTAAAACCTATTGTGATGGTAATATAATAAAATCAAGGAAAATAACTTTCAACTTAGCTAAATTAACTAGCAAGACCTAAAATGTGCTTCAAATTCAGTATCTTAAATGTTCATTCATTCCCTGAAGGAATCAGTCTAATAACCCTTTATCTCATCATCACCATTATATTCATTATCCATCATTGCTCATAGAAATATATTCTAACTTCACATAAAATGAAGTACAAAATGTGATGTCTAAACTGTTTCAGATTTAGGGTGCCTTTTTAATGAAACAGAGTGATTTTTTCCTAAATTGAGCTCCTTTCAAGCTGAAAAAAAGTCAAATTTCTTAAAATAAAACCTTAGCCAGGTGGAGAAAGACAAATAGCATATAATCTGACCTATACGTGGAACCTAATTAACAAAACAAACAAGCAACCAAAATATAACCAGACACATTGAAATTAAGAACAAACTGACAGTGACCATAGGGGAGGTGGGAGGGGATAATAGGGGGAAGAAGGAGAGTTTTCAGGAACAACTATAAAGGACACATGGACAAAACAAGGGTGGAACGTGGGGATGGCTGGGATGGGGGGAGTGGTGGGGGAAAATGGAGACAACTGTACTTGAACAACAATGAGAAATGTTTTAAAAAATGAAATAAAATATTTAAAAAAAGGAAAAAAAAACTTACCTGTATTTTTAAGGCATTGATAGTAATTCAATATAATTTAGAAATGGTGAATTGTGTTTGAGAAGGTAGTAGACATTATACTTTTCAATTTACAAGAAGATTGTGAGGAACTAAACTCAGAAATCAAATCTATTCATTAAAAGGTGCCATTTTGGTGGGTGGCCCAGATTTCTCTATGAGTCATTTACTTCACTGATAAAGCACTCTTGTGATATTAACAGTCATCATTCAGACATGAAAAGTAATAGTGTTCTCTAGAGAGTCTTTCTATTAACATAGAGCAAATGACTCCAGCTTTATTTAAAATAAACAAAACAAAAATGTGATAGAAAACTGAAATATTGCCCTACAATATATGATTGCTTCATTTTATTTTTAAAGATTTTATTTATTTATTTTATAGAGAGGGGAAGGGAGGTAGAAAGAGAGGGAGAGAAACAGCAATGTGTGGTTGCCTCTCACATGGACCTCACTGGGGACCAGGCATGTGTCCTGACTGGGAAATCAAACTGGGACCCTTTGATTCCCAGTCCGCACTCAATCCACTGAACTATACCAGCTAGGGCTGTTTCATCCTATTTTTAATGTTAATGCTTAGATTAAACTGTTTCACAAGTGAATATAACTGGTTGGCTCAAATTTACTCATGAAGGGATAAAAAGAACCCCTCTGAATCACCTCACACAGAAAATTTCCCATAGATAGCCCTGAATCTTGAAGCTGAGAGTTCAGTGCACATGACCAGGGATGGAGGGAGCTGAAACCCACACTGGGTATTTTTGTTTGTTTTACAGTCTGTAGAGACCATGTTTGAATATGGTGTGTCTACCTCTAAACAGTGTATGTAGGCACACTGCTATCACTGCTTACTAAGTCTCCCTGCCTAAGGGATTAAACTCAGTTACATCCCAAACGCTCTATGATTTGGAAAAATAAATTCTCGTATCAAACTGGGAGTTTCTTTTTTTTTGTGAGCAATTATCTCATTCGTTTTTTATAGGATTATGTTATAGGAGAAACTCCCAGAAACTTGGTTCTTCTCACTGACACAGTAAAGAATTACAGGCTAGCGAGCTCACTAGTGTGCAAGCAAAGTTTATTAATGCTAAATTCTAATAGGAAAGCAGAGCAAGTGTGGCTAGAGTAAGGGTGGCAAATATAAAGTAGCCAAAGGTTGGGTGACCAGCAACAAGATGTCCAGAGGCCAGGTAGCCAGAGGCTGAGTGTCCAAAACAGCTGGCCAGGGGTCTCCTGTGTGGCAAGAGAGCCAGGAAGCCAAGAGAAGAGGTCAAGAGAGGAGGCCAAGAGCGAGAGTGTGTCTTTTGTTCTGAGGACTCATATAGTTGGCGGAGTGGGGTTAAAGAAGTTACATTTTGATTGGCGGCAAAGGTGGCGCCAGCTTCCCCCCAGGAGATGTAGCTGCCCAAACGTAGGTATGGATGGGGGTCTGTTAGCCCAAATCCTGATCTTGCTCCAAACTCTATTTGTTCATTTTGCATAAGTGACAGGGGGAAGGCAAGTAACCCAAGTTTTTTTTATGGGTTTTTTATTTTGGACACTGTAGTCCCCTTCCCTTCTCTTTCCAGGCCTTGGGACGAATACACGGTCTCAAGGTTTTCCCTTTCCCATCTAGTGGAGATGATACACACAGACTTCCAAGGGCTCTTCTGTCCCCACTCCTATGCTGTCATAGCTTCACTTGTTAGGGATGCCTGGCAGCCTTATTGGACCAGGCTCAGGATACTGGGTAAACGTGTGAGCTTTTGCTTTTAGTCTCCTGTATTAAGATGTTTGTTAGGTTGTAATGGTGAGAGCCTTGCCTTTATTTCCCCTCTGGCCACTCATCCCACCATACCAAGTATATAAAATTATGTTTAAAATGTCTTTATAACAATAGGAATTTAATGCAATTTTATTGTAGAATATTGAAACTTCCAAAATGCAGAGCATGGTCTCTAATCAGAAAGTGATATATTATTCAAGTTCATAGAAAGGGTTAAGTGTTAATTAATAAGTGGAATATTAAAAATCTAATGAGCAATTATAGTGTGTAGTATAAAATTACTAGTGCCAATTTATTCTAGTATTTTAGTATAAAGAAACAATTACCACTCACCTGAATCAATAATATATCTTACACCAGTATTAATTATTATTCTGCCCAGGTGACAGCAATAAGATCATTGGATTTCCCTCTATGGATATCTCCCTGGTGTACAATCTCACTCTTGTTTCCTTTCTCCTGGGGAATTTTTTTTTTTAATTTTGGGGAGTCATTGCTTTATCTAGTATCTATAGCTACATATCACAAAACCATTTGTGAGTGCTTATAATAGTGTAGTTGATACACTACACTAGGATGAAACTCAATCCACATACCTTGCTTTGTAGATTTGAAATAAGGGAAAACAATAGATAGATACAGGAAAGGGTGAGTGTGTGCGCCATGTTCAGATTGGAGGTGTCACATATAATTCTCTCGTATAATTAAAAAGCAATATGGTAGAGGCTTGACAATCTAGCTAATGATTTTAATGATATATTTTTATTCATAATAGAAGGGATTATTATATATATATATATCAGTATCATTTATGAAAAATCTTTATGCTTTATTGCATAATTTTTCTTTTAATAAAATTAAATATTATATATCCAAAAATTAATTAGCAATGTTGAAAATAAGAACATAGTCAAGACATTTCTCCTTATTATATATTGAGAAATATGTAAGCCTATTTGATGCCCTTTAAGATACCTTTGTTTCAGTGGATTGAACATGTGGCTGGCATTTCTAAATGTTCTACATGAAAGTCCCATTTTGATGTAAAGTACTTTTACTCTTAGCTGCTAAAAAGCAGACAAAAAGTGAGTCTGTTCATATTTACAATTATTTATACACATTCAATATGCATTATGCTGTTTGAGTTTCAAAAAAGTTTCATGAGTTATAACATATACACATCTATCAATTAGACAACAGAACTATTAAAAGAAAAATGTTCTAAGATTTAAAATTACATTACTCAGTAGACTATTTCAACATTTATTCTCCATTAAGATTTTAGTGACAAATGAAATTTAAAAAGTAGATTGCCATATTCCTACATCCATCTTTTCCTTATGTAATTATGAATCTGTGCATAAACTTACTCATACTCATAAAAGCATTTAATCACTAATTCAAGCAACTGTCTTTGAAAATATATTTGGCTATCATGCATATAAAATGGTACAAAAAGTTCCTTATTTCAAGAACCATGCTAATCCAAATAAAAATAATATTAATAAATTCATAAAATAATTTTAGTACTCTATTAGGCTGATTTTGTTTTGAAAACATAGAAAATGAACTTGATGTACTTTACTAAAAAGAAAAACTAAAAGGTGTTATTGTGAATTTCTGAATTTACTGTCACAGTCTTTCAGTCAGTATTGAAGTATCTTCATTTTACTATTTTCCACAGCAGACAATGCATAGAGAGCGATGATCAAAAAAGACATACCATGAGTTCATCACCTATTGGGGAGATAAAATCAATGGAATTTCTTTAACTTTAATTTTGGACAAAGAGTTGTGATGAACACAAGAAGCATGAAGAAGGATTGCCAAGATTTTTTGTTTGCTTGCATGTGAAAATGTGCAGGGATCCCAGCCAGTGAAGGGTGACAGTGGGATGAATTGAACTTGTAAGTAACATCAGTGGACTTAAGGAAGAAGTGGAATCAGGAACTTGAAGAATTGTCAGAAAGTTTCTCAGGACACCTAAAACCAGCCAGTGCTGACCAGGCAACAAGCTAATTATGTTCTATGCTTTGGTTCACTCATCGACTCACCTAAAAGGTACTTACTTGTTATAGGCACCATTGTAAATGATGATCATGTACCACAGCATAAAGCAGATCACAGCCCTCCTTTTCTTAACTTACATAATAATAATAGGCAAGTTATAATATTAAAAACAAGGACAGCTTTAAACTGATGTTATTTATTACACGATAATGAGAAAAGTATTAAAATATAAAGCATGGTAGTTTAAATCATGATGCTGAACAAGGTTATAATGAATTTCTTACATTATATTTGAGTATCCCAAAGAATTATATAATAAAATTTATATTTTTTTTATAAAAACACATTATGCAATCTCATATAAAATAGATGTTTCTTTTTTTCATATGTAATATTCAAGTAGATTTGTTGAGGTAGATACATGACCCAGCATGCATTTTTTTTCTGTTTCTTAATTCCACACGTGCACCCATGTGTTCATATTGGCACTTTTCTTTGATCCCAATCCCTTTCCCTTGAATCTCTCATTTTGAAGTAGGCCATTACATCTTAAGGAGGTCAGCTAAGAATGGTGAAATTTTTATTGAATTGTAGAGGACACATGGACAGAACCAAGGGGGAGGAGGGAGGCAGGGAAGCGAGGTGGGGTTGGGGGGGTGAGGGGAGGGGAGGGGAGAGGATGCAGACAACTGTAATTGAAAAACAATGCAGTACTTAAAAAAAAAAAAAAGATTTTGATAATAGTGGAAACTTAGTGGGGGGTATACTGACATTCTTCGTTCTGTTTTTGTAATAATCCTGTAAATCAAAAACTATTCTAAAATAAAATGTTTACTTAAAAAAAAGACAACTTTAAACAAAAAATGAGGTTTTGTTGTTTTTTTTTTTCCCTGAAATCCCCTCCTCCCTCCAGTCTTTACTATCAGCGAGGTACCTAGAACAAAGGAAGATAGCTCAGGACCATAAAGCTATTCAAAAATATAGTCCACATTCAAAGGATAGACAACAAAATCCATCCCAGACTTTCCTTAAAGAACCAATAAATGTTTAAGTCACTATTCATCAGATTTGTCTAATTCATACAATTATACAGTTTTAAAAATCCACGAAATCCTTGTCCAAAATTTTGCTTTATAGATTTTTATTTGTTGGTATGTACATTTTCCTACATTTAACTCCCATTATATTTTATGCTCAAAATTGAGTATCATCAGTCTATTTACTAGATATACAAAGACAACCATATACACACTGGACACTAAATACATTTATGATCATAATTGGAATAAATGAAATCTGTTGTGAGGATTCCTCAAAATTCATATGAACATATAAATGTATGTAACATAGGGTTTCATATATAGCATCCCACATACAAGTTGATACAGAAGTTTATCTCACAGTACCTTTTGCAGGTTCTTAACGTGGTTATTAGGATATTTGAGGACCAACTATGTTAATGATCCAAAGTACCTGAGGACACTGAGGGGGAAAATGATACACAATCATCACTTATCATACTGTTTACTTTAAAATAAGTCATTACAGCAAAACTTAGCAGTAATATACTTTATATGTTTTCAATAGAAAGTGACAATAAAGCAAAATTCCATTAATAACAAATTATTTAACTCATTGCATCCAGCATCAACTCACCGGCGATGTGAAAAGCTAATTTTTCATGCATTTCATGCTAAGTTCCACTATGAGGAACAGAAATAATTTGAAAGTCTATTTGAAAACAAATGTTTTAAGTAGCAGGAAACAAAGTGCCTTCAAATTATCCCTTCATTTCCAATGGAAGTTCCATCCTGAGAGAGTTGAAAGAACTCCACTGAACGTGCTGGTAGCTTTCTGCTTGTGACAGAAAGCCTGCTCCACTCCACGTGGTTTTTCTGACCCATGCATACAGATCAGTTTATTGAATGAACTGAACGACGTAAGAAGCAGCATAGGGCAGCTTTCTTTTCTCCAAAAGTGTCTTGCCTTTTACTCTTTCAACTTGTTTTTCTCATCCAGGATGAAATATCTGCTTTTCCAGTCAATAGACGACACTAATTATTTTAGTGTTCAGATAATAAAATACAGCCTAAGAAAACGTGAACACTCTGGACTCACTACATTTATGTGAAGATCAAGACTATCCTTAGCAGAAAACTCACAATGAGAGGAGGAATGTGGTTGGTCTGTTTTATCTTTTCTCACTTGAACTCATCCTTTGTGCTAGAAGTTGTTGGGGACTTTGGCAGATTTCTAACAGGATCATGGAGAGAGGTAGAGAACATAAGTGACAAGATAATTAACTCTTCACTGGTGATTTCTAGTTATGGCATATTTCAAACTTATTTTTCTTATGTTGAGTGTTTCATATAGATACATCAGAGAACTTCCAAGAGTGTGACCTCTCAATTATAATTTCCTTGATGTAGGCAATAACTCTCACAAAGGGGATTTTTTAAAGCGGTATGCACTGTAGTTTCCTGCCTCAGTTTCTCATATGTCCCACAGGAAACATATCTTTGTTCTGTTGCAATCTAGATACAACTGCTTTTCTCAAGACCATTACCTGTTCTCTCTGGGATGATTAGGAGGCTAACAATTCACATCCATTTTAATATACTGCATTTCTTCTTCACAAGTAAATTGTATATGATAAAACAAAACAATAAAAAACTTTGTGAGACAGGTACACTGACTTGTCTTTACTAAAAATGTATATTGAACAAATATATCCATATAAATCCAAAGAAAAACATATTCAGAGATAACCGCAAGTCATTTAAGCAGCAAAGCATAGGTATCAAGTATCTCTTTCTACGTCTTTATACCTATCTCATCACCATCTATCAAGAAAGTAGAAGTTATAAAAAATGAAGGTTATGAATGTATAATGTGTAAACAAGTAAAATAATAAATATAGTATACCTCACTTTATTTTAAAAAATGAAAATTCTACTATCATGTAATTTCAAACATACCAAACTTTAAAATAAATGGCAAAAGTCTAATGATGCCATATTGGAAAATGAAAGTTTTCATGATTGCTGGAGAGTATAAATAATAAAACCTCTTGGAAAAATAATGTGTCAATATCTAGTAAACATGAAGACATGTATATAACATGGTTTGCAATTCTATTATTTTATTTAAACATGAGACAACCTTCTATATGTGCCAACACAAGATAACCAAGTATGTGAAAGTTTATTGCAACATTGTGTTCAATAAACTTCTCTCCCCAAAACTGAGAACATTTGAAAGTTTTATCAATAGAAGATGGTATGGCCGTATTATTAACTATGAATTAACATAAATATAAATATGTATGTTATCAAATGATATAGCATTTGATGCAGAAGCTTTCTGTTAAAATTCAACATTAGTTCAACTTTTAGCTCTCTATTTAGAGAAATCTTAAATATCCATGAGAATAGCAAACAGCATATTCAGGATATAATACATGTAAGGAAAAATAGGGGAGGATTAGTTTGAAGACTTGAAATATATCAGGAAAACTTTCTTCTTTAAATTACAATAAAGAAAATCTTACAAGAGTAAAGATATAGCAAAGCAGAATGCTGTATATACATTCTTATATTATTTGTTAATATACACTATTTTTAAAGTATATTAGGATAAAGTGCATAAAACTATAAAAATGACTAATGGAAATTCTCATTTATATATTTTCCCAAATACTTTCTTATTTTTTTTCTCCATAAGAGCACATATTCACTTTATAATTATTTTTCTTATCGATCTTGAAGAATACCAGCATATTTTATGATTAAGCTTCTTATGTACATTACCATTTTTTTCTGTGAGCACATGGATCATTATCTATGAGCATCTTAAAAACTTACTTCAACGTTAGTGGTTTACATGTATTACCTCACCATCTCTAGGTGTGTCTAGATGTTGTGACTGGGGCCTCACTGGACTAAAACCAAGACGCTGGCAAATTCTCTTCTTGGAGTTTCTAAAGAATAGTGCTTTTCCTTGCTCAATACGGGTGCTGGCAGATTTTAGTTCTTTTTGGTTTTTGGACCAAGATATCCACCTTCCTTCTGTTGTCAGTTTTGGGCATTTGCAGCTGTGGAGTTCAGGGCCACTCTTGGCTCATAGCTCTCATTCTGAATTTTGAAAGCCTGTGCAAACAGAGAGTACCTCATGCTCTTGGTGGGTCTTTGAATCTGGACAGTACTTTACAGTAAGAACATCCATCTGAAAGTGTGTGGTTGTTGCACACTATTCTGTTTTTTAATGGATTAAATGTTTGTTTCCCCTAATTCATATGTTGAAGCTCTAACACCCATTGTGATGGTGTCTGGAGGGGTGGCCTTTAGGAAGTGAATAGGTTTACTTAGGGTTATAGGAGTAGAGGAGCTTATTATGAAATTAGTATTCTTATAAGAGGGAGAAAAGAAAGACTTCTCTCCCCTTCTCTCTCTCTCTCTTTCCCTTGTGTACGTGCTGAGAGAGAGTAGGTGTCTGAAAGCCGTGAAGAGGTTTCTCACCAGAAACCAAATTTGCCCATACCTTGACCTTGTAATTCAGAGGTACTAGATATGTGAGAAATAAATGTCTGTTGTTTAAGCTATCTAGTTTATGATATTTTGTTATAGCAGCCTCAGCTAAGGCAATTTTTATTTGTTCCACCATCCAAATCGAATGGCACCTCATTTTCATAATTTTTCTACATGTGTAAAATACTTTCATTTTAAGAGGCAATTAAGGTTTTTGAAGATGCCTGATCTGTCAATTCCACCATTTCAATGAAGCGTTAGTAGCTGTTGCAATTGTCCTCCTTTGTGTTGCTGTTGGCACTCATAATTTTACTGAAGTTACTAAAGCTGAATGCTCATCTCACGCTTTGGGGACTTTCTAAAGGTTCTCATGTAAAATTAATAAAGACACCTCTTATGCCTTAAACCTCATCCTTTCTATAAAATATCCTGGGTAAACTGAGGGTGACATTTTACAGTTATTATATAATAGAATATTACTGATATAAAAAGAAATATTTATAAATCATAAAATAATCAATATTTTGGTCTAAAATTATGTCAGGTATACTTAATCCAAAACATGTGGCTTTGTTCTTTTTTTTACACTGCATGGAATTTTAAAAATAAAAAGTTTTTAATTACAATAAACTCAAAATTAAAGTCACAGAGGATACTTCACATATAATTGAAACTGATAGCATTATAAAAAATGTTGTGCCCCTATTATAGGTCTTCTAATTTTCCAATAAATTACACTCTGGAAGAAAATAATTAGGTCACTGTACAATCAATACAGAAATGTATAAGATTATTGCAAAAAAAGAAAGAACACAGTTGCTGAATACCTGTATTGCAATTTAATTATTTCTTAAAAAGTGCTAATTATACCGAGTTTGCTTCAGTCTTGAATATCATTTTTCAATTTTGCAAACAATTTACTTTTTCCTAAATGGAGACCATCTGAACAGCAATTCAATTGCATCTTTTGCCGAGAAACCAAGTACAAAGTTCACATAATGACTGAAAGGATATTTCATACATGACATGAGAAATCAAACTAGGGGTCATGGGAGTGTAAGGAAATGAACGAATTGTGCATTATTGCATACACGCCCCATAGCGGTTATTTTGTAGAGGGCAGTTTCAATAAATCAAGACGCCTTACTATTTACTATGAAACATACTGCTCCCTGACTGTTTCATTAAAGAACTATTTAATTTGAATTATATTTAAGTTATATGACTAATTTTAAGAAAAATACTTTCATAGTATAATTTTGTGACCCCGATCATATAATTTCTTACTATATAAATTTTATAAATAACTGTATTTTAATAACATTTTCCTAAAATTCTAATTGCTTTTCTTTATAAAAAGATAAATTTATTCCAAGAACAAAATAGCACAATACTACAGATACCTTCTTGGAAAAAGCTGCTAAATAAAAATAAGTAATAAATATAAACACATACATTCCAGCTTTTACTATTAATGTTCACATAGAAATCTGATTGGACCTGTCCACTTAGGCAATCCTTATTGTCTAAGTTATAGCAACTAGTTTCCTTTTTTCAGTCTTACACAGTTAATATTGTGTATCTTACCAAATTCAGTTATCCCAATGCTGAGCTAAACTGGTACATGAGAAAGAACATTTATGTGTTTTCTTTGACTTTGTTATGTGTTAGTGGCCTAATGTACAATACTGAAAATTATATGTATCCTTTTAGTTTCATACTGACGTGGAATACACTTTATATAAAGTTTTCCACAAAGTTTAATATTTTTAAAGATTGTATTAACGATGTCACTCGTGGCTAATTTTTATTTACAATTTGACATGTGGGATTTTTTTACTCTTTGGTAGACTATATTAATTTTATATAGCATGCATATCATAATTTAGAGACAATGCAAAGAGAGATTTTTTTTTCTTTCTGTATGCCAATAAGGAAGGCTGCTAATTGATTTTTTGACCTAATCTTCTGATCAGGGGTAGGTAAATTATGCGTTGCTGGCCAAATCCAATATGCCACCTGATCTGTAAGCTAAGAGTATTTTGTTTTATTTTAACATTTTACATTCACCTATTTTAAACTGTTATATAAGCTCCTACATAATTTTTTTCAATTTTGCCTGTAGGTCTTCCTGCCTGATATATTTAATATTCTGCCCTTTACAGAAAACAGCCGTCAACCCCTGGGGCCTGCAGCCTAAAATGACGCAGTATATCCATGTAGACATGTTTAGATGATTTTTAGTTATGATGAAACAATTGCAAACAAGCATTTCATTTTTTTCTTTGTTGTTGTCACTCTGCTATTATCATTATCTGAAAGCAATAGTTATTCCCATCTATAGGGAATCTATCCCTGTGGCGTAGAGAATGTACCCCAGCACCTGACTCAGAAAACCAGTGGGGAGCAAGTCGGCACACAGGACTAAAGCCCCCAGATCTGTTTTCCCGTGTGGAATCAGGCCTGCATTGTACCTAGGCTGCTTTGAGGCTTGCTTTTTGCTAGAGCTCCCTCACCCTGAATTGAGGCAGCAAACCTTTACTGCTTATCTTCAAAGTAACTTCCTGAAACCTATGCTAAACCTCCCAAGGATGGAGTGTAACCAGTTCAACCACTTTTTCCTTTGCATTTGCAAATATCCTTTTTCTTTGTACAAATTAGCAACTTGAGAGTCCTTTGTTATCTGTCGAAGGTAACCACCTAAAGGGAACCTGTGCATAGTAAATGAGGACCATCCTCCATGCAATATGCTCAGAAAAGCAATAAAAGCCTGTTCAGGCAGGGGTCCGAATGCTCTCTCTCACTGAGAGAGTGGCCCTGCTGTCCCTTTTTCTCCACAGGACTTCTGTAGTCCATGTGAATCTGCTCTTCACAGTTACGACACAGGGACCCCACGGGCCGGAGCCCACATCACCCATAAATTTGGTACAGAGCTGCTACAGGAGAAACAATGAAAATATATTTACAAAAGTATTTAAATGATACAAGTATACAGAATGATTGAATTCACATATTTCTTTTTAAGGAATTAATTTTTTCAGTGGCATCTAGGGACAAAATTTATTCTAAACCATGAAATTGTATCACAGTATTCCGATGTGAAAGGCAAAATAATGCATAATGAAATGATGTGCTGATATAATCAGAGATGATATATCATATCCAAGAAATTCATCAAGATAGAATAGGCTACATGACCTCAATACATACTTTAAGACCTTTGAAAAATTTATATATTTTATAAAGCTATGTTAACCTGCGGCTACATTAAAGTTTGTCACAAAAACCTAACACAGTATCCCAATATACCAAAATTTGTCACAAAATAAGAAAAGCATAATATTTCAATATATAACGTGTCCTAAATACAGTGGGTGTGACAAAAAATTATTTTTATTCTTTTATTTATTTATTTATTTTAATTTTATTTTTAATTATTTTTTTACTTTATTGTTATTCAATTACAGTTGTCTGCAAATTCTCCCCTCCCCTCCCCCTCCAATCCCACCTCCCTTCCCTGCCTTCCTCCCTACCCTTGGTTCTGTCCATATGTCCTCTATAGTGGTTCCTGAAGACCTTCTCCCCATTGTCCCCTCCCCTCTCCCCCCTGGCTATTGTTAGATTGTTCTTAATTTCAATGTCTCTGGTTAAGCTTTGCTTGCTTTTTGCTTTTGCTGATTATGTTCACGTTAAAGGTGAGATCATATGGTATTTGTCCCTCACTGCCAGGCTTACTTCACTTAGCATAATACTCTCCAGTTCCATCCATGCTGTTGCAAAGGGTATAAGCTCCTTCTTCCTCTCTGCTGCGTAGAATTCCATAGTGTAAATGTACCATAGTTTCTTGATCCACTCATTTGTAGATGGGCACTTAGGTTGCTTCCAGCACTTGGCTATTGTGAATTGTGCTGCTATGAACATTGAAGTGCATAGGTTCTTTTCAATTGGTGTTTCAGGATTCTTAGGGTATAATCCCAGTAGTGGAATTGCTGGGTCAAAAGGCTGTTACATTTTTAGTTTTCTGAGGTAGTTCCATACTGTTTTCCACAATGGCTGCACCAGTCTTCATTCCCACCAACAGTGCAGTAGGGTTCCTTTTTCGCCACATCCCCTCCAGCAATTATCTGTTGCTTTGTTGATGATGGTCATTCTGACTGGTGTGAGGTGGTATCTCATCGTGGTTTTAATTTGCATTTCTCTGATGGCTAATGATGTTGAGCATGTTTTCATATGTCTCTGGGCCCTCTGTATGTCCTCTTTCGAGAAGCGTCTGTTCATATCTTTTGCCCATTTTTTAATTGGGTTTTTTGTCTTCCTGGAGTGGAGTCATATGAGTTCTTTATATATTTTGGAGAACAAACACTTGTCTGAGGTATCAATCATTGGCAAATATGTTTTCCCATACAGTTGGTTCTCTTTTTATTTTAATACTATTTTCTTTAGCCCCACAGAAGCTCTTTATTTTGATAAGGTCCCATTTGTTTATTCTTTCCTTTATGTCCCTAGCTCTAGGGGACATATCATTGAAGATGTTGCTGTGCGGAATGTCTGAGATTTTCCTACCGATGTTTTCCTCTAGAACTTTTATGGTGTCTTGACTTACATTTAAGTCTTTTATCCACCTTGAATTTATTTTTGTATATGGTGTAAGTTGGTGCTCGAGTTTCATTTTTTTTCATGTAGCCATCCAGATTTCACAACACCATTTGTTGAAAAGGCTATTTTTATTCCATTTCATGCTTCTGCCCCCTTTGTCAAAGATTAATTGCCCGTAGAGACTTGGGTTTATTTCTGGGCTCTCTATTCTGTTCCATTGGTCTATCTGTCTGTTTTTATGCCAGTACCAGGCTGTTTTGATTACAGTGGCCTTGTAATACAGTTTGATATCAGGAATTGTGATCCCTCCTGCTTTGCTCTTCTTTCTCAAGATTGCAGCTGATATTTGGGGTCGTTTAAGGTTCCATATAAATTTTTGAAGTGTTTTTTCTATATCTGTGAAATATGCCATTGGTACTTTGATAGGAATTGCATTGAATCTATAAATTGCTTTGGGTAGTATGGACATTTTGATGATGTTGATTCTTCCAATCCATGAGCATGGTATATGTTTTCATTTGTTTGTGTCTTCCATGATTTCTTTCTTCAGTGTTGTGTAGTTTTCTGAGTATAGTTCTTTTACCTCCTTGGTGAGGTTTATTCCCAGGTATTTTTTTTTTTGTTGCTATATCAAATGGGATTTTTTCCCTGATTTCTGTTTCTGCTGTTTCACTGTTGGTATACAAAAATGCCTTTGATTTCTTGATGTTGACTTTGTATCTCGCTGTTTTGCCGAATTCAATAATTAGATCGAGTAGTTCTTTGGCGGTGTCTATAGGATTTTCCAAGTATACTATCATGTCATCTGCAAACAACGACAGTTTTGATTCCTCCTTTCCAATTTGGATGCCTCTTATTTCCCTTTCTTGTCTGATTGCTGTGGCTAAAACTTCCAATACTATGTTGGATAGAAGTGGTGATAGTGGGCAACCTTGTCTTGTTCCTGCTCTTAGTGGGAAAGATTTTAGTTTTTGTCCTTTCAGTATAATGTTGGCTGTAGGTTTCTCATATATGACCTTTATTATGTTGAGGAATGCTCCCTCTATTCCCACTTTGCTAAGTGTTGTTATCATAAATGGATGCTGTACCTTATCAAATACTTTTTCTGCATCTATTGATATGATCATGTGATTTTTGTCTTTGCTTTTGTTTATGTGATGTATTGCATTTATTGTTTTGCGAATATTGTACCATCCTTGCATCCCTGGAATGAATCCCACTTGGTCATGGTGTATGATCTTTTTAATGTGTTGCTGGATGCGGTTTGATAATATTTTGTTGAGGATTTTAGCATCAGTATTCATCAGCAATATTGGCCTGAAGTTTTCTTTCTTTGTTATGTCTTTTTCTGGTTTTGGGATTAGGATGATGCTGGCTTCATAAAAAGAGTTTGGAAGTCTTCCATCATTTTGGGTTTTTTGGAATAGTCTGTGAAGGATGGGGGTTAGCTCTTCCTTAAATGCTTTGTAGAATTCTCCTGTGAAACCATCTGGTCCAGGACTTTTGTGTGTCGGGAGTTTTTTGATTACTGCTTCAATTTCATCTGCTGTTATTGATTGCTTCAGGCTTTCTGCTTCTTCTTTATTGAGTTTTGGAAGATTATATTTTTCTAGAAATTCATCCATTTCACCTAGGTTTTCATATTTCTTGGCATACAGTTCTTCATTGTAGTGTCTTATAATCCTTTGTATTTCTGTGGCGTCAGTTGTGATATCTCCTTTTTCATTTCTCATTAAGTTTTTTTGGTTCCTCTCTCTTTTTTTCTTGATGAGCCTGCTTAAAGACTTGTCGATTTTGTTTATCTTTTCAAAGAACCAGCTCCTGGATTCATTGATCCTTAGAATTGTTTTTTTAGTCTCTATATCATTTAATTCTGCTCTGATCTTGGTTATTTCTTTCCTTCTACTTGCTTTGGGTTGTCTTAGTTGTTGTTCCTCGAGTTCTTGTACACGTAGGGTTAAGTTGTTTGTGTGAACTGTTTCTATTTTTTTAGGTAGGCCTGTATTGCTATGAACTTCCCTCTCAGGACTGCCTTCGCTGTGTCCCATAAGTTTTGGGTTGTTGTCAGTTCATTTTCATTTGTTTCAAGGAACTTTTTGATTTCATCCCTAATCTCATCCTGGACCCATTCATTGTTTAATAGCATGCTATTCAATCTCCATGATTTTGAGTGTTTTTTTTTTTTTTTTTTTCCTTTGGGTTGGTTTCTAATTTCAGTCCCTTGTGGTCAGAGAAAATGCTTGGTATGATTTCAATTTTCTTGAATTTGTTGAGGCTTGTTTTGTGTCCTATCATATGGTCTATTTTTGAAAATGTTCCATGTGCATTTGAAAAGAATGTATATTTAGCTTCTGTGGGGTAAAGGCTCTATATATATCAGTTAAGTCCATTTCATCTAGAGTATTGTTCAACGCCACAATATCTTTGCTGATATTTTGTTTGGAAGATCTGTCCATTCTGGGGTATTGAAGTCCCCTACTATAATTGTGTTGTTATCAATATCTTTCTTGAAGTCCTCCAATATTTTCTTTATGTATCTGGGTGCTCCTGTATTGGGTGCATATGTATTTACAATGTTTATGTCTTCTTGGTGGATTCTTGCTTTGAGTATTATGAAGTGTCCTTCTGGATCTCTCTTTATGGCCCTTTTTTTGGAAGTCTATTTTGTCTGATATGAGTATTGCTACCCCAGCTTTTTTTCCCTGTCCATTTGCTTGGAAAACTTGTTTCCAGCCCTTCACTTTCAGTCTGTGTAAGTCTTTTGTCCTGAGGTGGGTCTCTTGTAGGCAGCATATGTGTGGGTCGTGCTTTCTTATCCATTCAGCTATTCTATGTCTTTTGATTG
>PVJI01004482.1:0-107814 GCA_004026765.1 Micronycteris hirsuta | reverse complement strand
GCTGGAAACAACCTAAGTGCCCATCTACAAATGAATGGATCAAGAAACTATGGTACATTTATACAATGGAATTCTACGCAGCAGAGAGGAAGAAGGAGCTTATACCCTTTGCAACAGCATGGATGGAACTGGAGAGCATTATGCTAAGTGAAGTAAGCCAGGCAGTGAGGGACAAATACCATATGATCTCACCTTTAACTGGAACATAATCAACAAAAGCAGAAAGCAAGCAAAATTTAACCAGAGACATTGAAATGAAGAACAATCTAACAATAGCCAGAGGGGAGGGGGGAGGGGACTACGGGGAGAAGGGTTTCCAGGAACCCTTCTCCCCATAGTAACAGAGGACACGTGGACAGAACCAAGGGGGAGGGTGGAAGCAGGGGAGGGAGGTGGGTTTGGAGGGGGTGGGGGAGGTGAGGGGAGAGGATGCAGACAACTGTAATTGAACAACAATAAAGTAATTAAAAAAAAATTTTCAGTCTGAATTCTACAGATACAGGGTCCGGCAGAAGTAACGCCTGATGAGTGTGGTTGGTAGGGTAATAATACGGACGTAATAATTTACGGTTTTAATGTGAACATTTCACCTAAAATGAAAGCACACATAGTGTGCTTGAATGTGATATTTTTATGTTACAGAAATACATGCTTATGATTTTGTAATAAGAAAGGGCATTATTTGTGCCAGACCCCATACAGGCAACGAACATCTCAGCCCTCACGGTGACAGGGGCGCTGTCTGGTCACAGGGAAAACCACTAGTTTTTATGAGAGTGACAAGCTGCTTCAGTGAAACAACTGTTCTTGCTGATTTTCAAGAGTAAGAATAAACTGGCTGCTTGCGTGAGAAGCTAACCCTTTCAGTTTAGGTGACTGAAACAAATACATTGCATGCCGGGCCCCAGTTTCAAAATGGTGCATTGAACGATTGTTCCTGTCCTTCCTGCGGGCGCCCATCACCACCATCACGCTGTACCCACATCCCCCTCCCGCATGCTTGCATGTGAGGTGGCGCTGATGAAGTGTGCGTGTGCCTCACAGACCAGCCTCCCGAGTGGGAGTCCCCAGGCTGCCCGATGCTGTCTGACCTACCAGGTCCAGGGACTGCCCCATGGCGCCACCTAGTGACATCCTAGGTGCCCAGACCCTCCAGGTTTGGCCCAAGGTGAGAAAGGTAGAGGACTGAGGAGGGGGTGAGGGGGTGGAGGGAGGAGGGGAAAACCCCTAAGTTTGGGTCACTAAACGAGCCAGGCCTGCTGTAGGGTGAGCAGCCAATTCCCAGAAGTTTCAGGAAACACATGGTCCTTTGGCTGCATGCTGTGGAAGGCCCGGGTAAGGGACCTGCCTGCCAGAGGTGGCTCCCCGCTAATAAAAAGGGGGGAATCCACTCTGTGAAGGCAGTGAAGAAATGGGGTGTCATTGCTGAGAGGAGTCCCAGGCAGGGTTGGGGCGTCCCTGCCAGCACGTGGGAGAAGGCAGTGGTTTACAAGCCTGTTTATTCAACTCAACAGACTCACTGAGCACCGGGTCTGCTAGGGTGTTGGGTGAGGGCACAGGTGAGGAGAGCAGTCCCTCCACCTAAAAGCGCTCATCTTCAGTGAGGAGGGAGAGGGTTACAGCTCCGGGGTAGCTTCCTGGCAAGCCAGGACCAGGGTGGGCACCTCCAGCCCAAAGAGGGGAGGTGGGCCCAGACGCTGAGGAGCGGCCCTATGGGGAAAAGCACTGTCAGTGGAGGTGGGCTGTGTGAGCGTGAGTGTGAGTGTGTGTGGCTGTGCATGTGAGTACGTGCTGTGTAGTGTGTGTGTGTGGATGAGCACAAGCAGCCGGGGGGCACCACAGAGGCCACACAGCGAGCTCTTAAACCAACAGTGGGCAGGTGCCGAGGTCCCCCAGCATCAGGACCCTTGGGAATTCTGTCAGTGGGGACAGTCTGGCACTGAGATGCCCTGAGAGGCCAGGAGCCCCCGGGGACCTCCCACGGGAAAAGCATCAGAAGGAAGCAGCCACCGAGTGAGACTGTGCGGAAGAGCGGGAGGAAATAAGAATTTATTGCTCTCGGGTGCTGGCCTCCCTGAGGTCACACCAATCAAATAGGGTGGCCGACTGTCCTGAAATCTGATGAAAAATGAAATGTGAACCCCTGTCCAGGTGTGTGAGGGGCCCACTTCATTCTCCTAGGACACGGTCACAACGGGAACCAAGGCCCCGAAAGTGCGATACATTTCTGACATCGTCTCAAGCTGAAAAAGGCGCTCCGTAATGTGTGAGTCGGAAGTGGCTTTGATTAAACCCCCGTGGGAGTGACAATAGGGGGCTCGTTCTTGTGGTGTTGCTGCTGGGGTTCAGAGTGAGCTTTGGTTCCCATGACAAACTGCCATTTCTCAGATTTTGCGGCCTCGCTATTTTAAAGGCTCCTCCTGAGGGGCTTCCTGTTGGCAGGACCCCCCAGAGCCCTGGGGGATGGAGGTCATGAGCCTAAGGCATATGTTTGCCACACGCCACTGCAAAGAGATGTCCCTCAAACAGCCTCTCTCTCCGTCTCGGAAGGCCCCCTCCATCTAAGGCAGAATTTCGCTGCACAGGCCTCTGGCCCTTGTCTGACCCTGGAAAGCCTGTTGCCACACACAGCCTAATCCTGGAAATGAAAAATGCCAGACGGCAAAATCGGCGGGAGCAAGAAAAACAGAGTTCCTTGGAGGAGAGAGAAGTGTTGGAGGACAGCACTGAGTGGATGGGGTTTTTCTTTTCCTTTCTTTCTTCCCAGTGTCGTGTTTATTGAAGTGTGCCAGGGGTGAGGAGGGCACGCGTGTGTTCTCAGACGGCTGACGCAGGCGACCCTAATCACCACCAGAAAGCAAGCGGCTTCCAGCACTCAACACCCAACTTCCCGCAGCTCAGGGCTTCGGGCCTGGCCAATACCACTGGGGCTGCCGCTGGCACTCAGAAGCCACGTTCCCCAGATTGTCTTCATTTCCCCCAAATGTTTTGGGCCCAAGCCTAACCGTCAATCATCCATGGGCCTTAGAATCGAGGCTGGCATGGCGTATCCTTCGCCAGCTTTCAAAATAAATCTTTCCTCCGGAGACAAATACTGGCCTCCCCGAGAAGCCTGGCCTGAATTTGCTGCACTTTTTTCTCCACTCAGAAGATCGACAATGAGATGCTGTGCTTCACACACAGCCTTTCACCAGGGTCTGGCCACCTTTCTGAGCACGGTGGTGTGAAGGGGACGCTGTCCAGAACAGGCCACAGGAATTGGCCCTGAAGCTGAAAGGAACTCTAGAAAGCTGACGTGTCTCGCCCTTGAGCTCCAGCTGCGGGCTAATGGAAGGTCAGAGAATTTCCATGAGTGGTTTCCACACCTTTTCCCCATTGAAATCTCTTCTAGGGCTACTAATAATTAGCTCAAGTTCAAGGCCTGACTTAGCTTTCCTCTCTATTTGCTTGGTTACTGATTTACAAACCTACAAAGCAAAAAACCTGTTGAACCAAGAATCTCAATATTTAATTCGTATTTAATCTCAATAATTAATTCATTTCATTCATATTCCACGAATATGTCCTTGTCCATCAACTAGTTTCCACGGAGGAAAAGGAAGGTCAAGATGCCACAGACCTGACCTCCAGGAGCTTCCACCCCAGAAGGAAGAGTCTAGAAGCAGACAGACAAATACAGCCCCTGGGGGAGCGATTCAGAGTTTTATGAGAATTCCAAGAAGGAAGATGTTAGGGAAGAGCTGGGTGATTCATGGGACAGGTGGTGTTTGAGCTGGACTTAAAGGGAGCCAGGGAGGAGGGGACACTCCGGGGACTGTCCTGACTATTTATTGGGATGGTTGACGTTACCGGAACTTTTGCGTGTGGACCTGGGGGCAGAGAGCATGGAGCATGCTGGGACAGCAGTTACGTCTCTCCAAACATTTAAACAATTCCCAGCACCTCGCTCGGCTTTGCACTGGACAAATCATTCTCACAACCATGACTGATGTGGTTCATGTGCACGCAAAGCATCCATGTTGGCATTAGGAAAGGACAGACCTGGGGTTTAGAAGGGAAAAAGGAAGCAAAGTGAACAGCTGAGCCGGTCGAGAGTTTTTGCAGGACTACATGAGCGAGAACAAAAGGAAATGATAGTGTTAGAACGTCTGTCTCTGCTGGTGAGAAGCAGCTCGGCCTGAGAACCAGGAGCGTGAGTCTATACCTCTGAAACAGGAAGTCAGAAAGACGTCGAACACTTTGGTGGAAGACTTGGAGGATCTTTGGAAAACTGGATGGACTGTGTGCTTACTGGTTCCATGTGGTTCAAGCCCCGACTTTGTCCTCCCTAGCTTTGTAAACTTAGGCGAGACATTTAAAACTTCAAGCCCAATCAGCTCATAAAATTGGGGTGGCAATGTCCACAATACAGAGACGGTAACCAGGAGACACTTAATTCAAGGCAGCTATTATTGCTGTTGTTATTATTGACCAAAATTTTGAAAAAAATCTCAATAGATTTATTATCTATAAAATGTAAAATAACTCGATACGCGTGTCATTGAAACTTCTGGAGGTGGTCACGGGGGGCTCATTTTAAAGTTGCTGATGATTCATGATACATGGAGATTATTTTTACAGCACTCATTATTACTAATTAAAGGTGTAGGAATAACACCGGTCGTCTCTGTATTTAGTGGGTGAATAAGGAATACAAGAATTTCGAAGGAATTGCTCACCACCTCGTTTCCTCAACTCCATCTTTGTTACGAGTTGTGAGTTACGGCATCCTGAAGGTTATGGGTCCCGGTGCTCCCTCATTAGAACTCTCTGCGACTTTCCATTGCCCTGCAGAGCATGCAGCGTCTTTCCCACGGCCTGGCCTGATTGTGCCCCTGCTCCCTGGACAGCCTCGCCAGGCTCCTTTCCTCTCCTCACTCCCACCATTGGCCACGTGGTCTGTTCTGTCAGTTCCTCTCATTCTCGAAGTTCGTTCTTTCCTGCCTCAGATTCTTTTTTTTTTTTTTTAAGATTTTATTTATTTATTTTCAGAGAGAGGAGAAGGGAGAGAGAAAGAGCAATGTATGGTTGCCTCTCGCACGGCCCTCATTGGGGACCTGGCCCGCAACCCAGGCATGTGCCCTGACTGGGAATTGAACCGGGACCCTCGATTCCCAACCCACGCTCAATCCACTGAGCTACACCAGCCGGGCTCCTGCCTTAGATTCTTCAGGAACCCTACTCCCTGGTCTGGAAAGCAGCGCTGTCCCCCTGCCCCCAGCCTGTCTGATCGATGACCACTCATCCTCCAGGTTTCACCCTCGAGAGACCCTCTGCCCCCTCATGTCCCATGGGTTCCCTCTCCTCCCAGATGGTCTCTTCCGTAATGCCCTTTGTACTGTAATTGCACACTCCTCCATGTGCTTGGCGTGTGTGCTTGCTCCAAATTTGGCTCCTTCCCTGGGCTGGAAGCTGCGGGAGGACAGCAGCTCCTTACTCTAGCCGGAATTGGAACTTTGCTGGGTTCCCTGTAGTAGGCAGTCTTCACATATTTGCTGGAGGTAGTAGTTGACTTTTTAGGTCGAGTGTGGACTTTATGGCTGAGGAGCGTGTACTTGCGTTCGGACCACACTGTCCCCCTGTTCTCCACTCTACATTTCGCTGTGATGCTCCTGACTATCCCACATGCCAAGGACATGTAGCATTGCTGGCCCTGCTTCCTGAGGGACCTTGGACCACCCGAGACATGGTGACAAGCAGGCTGCCCCAGCCCCTCCCGGGGGAGGGGTGGGTGTAGGACACGGGGGAGTGACAGGGCTGGGCGAATGGAACTGAGCCTTGTTCCAGGCTCAGGCACTCCAGTGAGGGGTGTGACCCTTGTCCCGGCAAGGACAAGCAATGGGAGCTTTCCAGAGGACAGTGTCCAGGTCTCAGGGAGACAGAGGAGGTGATGGCATCGGCTAGGAAGCCCTATTTCCTTGCTTGGGAGGTGTGGAAGGCTGGGACCTGACCTCTGCAGGCGGCCTGGGTTTTTGCCTCTTCATTTTAGTTCTCTGAGACTATGGGTGGGAGAGCAGAAGGCAGAGAAGGACTGGACCCGGTTGGAAATCCAGTCTGTGTATCAAAGAGTGCGGAGCAGAAGCAAACTGTGGGGGGCCTCTGTGCAAGGAACAGCGTTGGCAGTCACACCGGGGAACTGCGGTTCCAAGTGACAAATGAAATCTGCTTTCCCATCTTTATCTTGTTCAGTGACAGCACTCTAAGTGACCATTAAAAACAAAACAAAACAGCCCGGCTGGTGTAGCTCAGTGGATTGAGCGCGGGCTGGGAACCAAGCGGTCCTAGTTCGATTCCCGGTCGGGGCACATGCCTGGGTTGCAGGCCAGGTCCCCAGTGAGGGCCATGTGAGAGGCAACTATACATTGCTCTTTCTCCTTCCCTTCTCCTCTTTCTAAAAATAAATAAATAAAATATTTTTTAAAAAAGTTAAAAAAACAAAATCTAACTCGGTTAAGGTCTTCCTGTTAGAGCAGCCAGCTGCCTTAGAGTCTGCAAAACTTAAACGGGTGGCAAAAAGTTGATGTTTCTATGGGAATGAAGCAAAATCCCACAGGCTTATGGCACGGTGGTGGCAGGGAGAAAGGGAGAAGGGGTTCCAGTCTCTTGGCCCCCAGCCAGCATCCGTGTGTCCTGACTCAGCTGCCTCCCGGAGCTGGGCCGCACCGGGGAAATGTTTCTGGTCTCTCCAGAGTTGGACCCAGGGTGGACCCTGGCCGGCCCAAGAGGTCTGCACGGCCGTGGAGGTGGGCTCAGTGTGTTCAGCAGGAAGAAAGAAAACGTTTCTTGATAGATTTCTTATCTACAAAGGGCAAAATCACTATGTTCATATCACTGAACTCCCCCAAGTTTCTCACAAGCCAGGCGTGATGCCTTTCGTAGTAAACGATTTTAGTGACTCAGTCGTGCGAGACAACACTGATCATCTCTATGCGCAGTAGGTCAACACTCACCTTTCGGAACTCATCTTATTTTTTCACGTCCTCTACAGCTTCCCTCTGATTTCTTTCCTTTCTAAAAAAAGTTTCTGCTTCAAGTATTTTTTTAAAAATTATTTCCTTTCTGAAATGGTTATATATATATTAAAAAGTATTTAAGTAATTGTCACTAGTTAGGCATTCTTTCTTAAGTTTATTTTTTATTTAAGTACAGTTGGTATACAATCTCATATTGGTTATATTAGTTTCAGGTATAAAATACAATGATGTGAAATTTTCATACCTTACCATATAATCACTCCACTAATTCTATAATCATCTGTCACCTTGTAAACTTATCATAATATTACTGACTATATTTTGGAAGAGAGGGGGTGGGAAATAGATGGAAAGGAGAAAAGGATTACGAGCATTCTTTCCTTCTGTTCTCGTGGCTTCTCCCCCTTTCCTAAGCCACACAGTGAAATAATGGGCAGCCCTAGTCCTGATCTACACAAACATACGTATGTGTGTGTGTCTGTGCATTTGTGTGGTGTATACAAACGTAATATAATCTATAATATAGTAGGCGGTTACCAATACAGCTTTACCCTCAGAAAATACTGGAATTTGCCCGTTTCTATAGGGAAGCAGGTACTCGGACTCGCTGCAGGGTGGTGGGAAGGGAGCGACGGAAGCAGAGCCAGGGCAGCGGGAGGCATGACAGGGTTGTCACTGGGCTTTCTGAGGGACCAGCAACACTGTGTCCTTGCCGTCCTTCCACATCCTTTGTCTGCTGATCTGAGCTCTCCGAGGACTAGTCTGCCTCATGCCCAGCCCCTGTCCCACTGCTGTCTGGTGGGTGTGGCCTGCTGGCCTGCACTTCAGCAGGGCACCAGGTCTCAGCACCACAGTGGACCCGAGGGGGAACTTTTTAGCCACGATGGTGAGCTGGTTGATAAGACCTAAGCGGAAGTTTACTAGTGGGTTCTGGGCAGAAGAAGATTCACAGTGTTGTTTAAAAAGTTTAAGCATCAGGTCTTCTCATTTGCCTGGGTTTCTTCCAGGTCCCAGCCACTGGAAGTTTTATATTCATAATTTTATCCTCTCTTTTCTTAATAAAAGACCCCTTCCCCAAATTTTATGATTGCCAGGGTCCCACAAAACCTGTATCTGCCTCTGATCCTGGGACATATATTTTTTCTCCCTGATAAAAGCAGTAGATATATAAGAAGAAGTCACGCCCCTTTTTTCTTGCTTTGGGGTAAAGGAAGGGATGTGATGCTTGGAGCCAAAGCAGCTATCTTGTGATCCTGAGGGAAAAACCTAAAGAATTGCAGAAGAGCTGACTCAGGGCCTTGATATCACTGAGTTGCTCATGAACCAACCCTGCAATTGCCTATCTCCAGACTTCTACTTATATGAGATAATAAATCTTTATTATTTAAACCACATTTATTCAAGTGGCTTGTGATTTATAACCAAGAACGTCTTGACTGATACCCCTGGGTCCCCCATCACTGTGTTAATCACTCATCAGAAAATCATGCTACGGCCAAGAAACCGTGTCTGCCTTCCAGACTGAACCTTCTCCAACAGCCCCTGTGACTGGAGTGACTTCACTGACACTTGTCCTGTCCTCCTACAGAGGTGTCCAGGGCCTCTCCCCCGGCACCTCATTTGTTGTCCAGTTCCTTAATGATGACCTCTGGCTTTGCCACTGTCCCTGCCTAAGCACGTTTTCCCATAAATTACCCCAGAACACCTCTGCCTTTTTACAACTTCCCTCCGCACCATGAACCAGCCTTCGGGGCAGTTGATTTCAGCTCAGTAGGAGAAAGTGAACGATAGATGCACCGTTGTGCTAAGAAATGAGTGCCAGCCAACTGTGAACGAACTCGTCTGTTTGCTTTAAAAACGCAAAAGAAGTTCCAGCAGAATTTTCTAAATTGAACAAGTTTCAGGAATAAGGCCTTTTGTATGACTGGGAAAGTCGGCTTTCCAAAATAAGGTTGGATGGATACCCACTCGACCGCGTGTGTGCTCAGTGCAACGTCCTGAGAACCCCACTGCAGAGGAGGGTGCCGCAAGCCAGGAATAATCTCACGCCGGGGGAATTTCAGATGTGCGATAAAGCGAAGAGAAGCATTTTGGTTCGTAGAGGAGAGAGAGCGTGAGGGGCAGAGGTGAACCTCTTGGAGACTTTTAAAACTACAAGGCCTGCTCTGGCTGTGTAGCTCAGTCGGTTGGAGCGACGCTCCGTGAATCAGAAGCCTGCCGGTTTGATTCCCAGTCAGGGCACATGCCTAGGTTGTGGGGTTAGGTTCCCAGCCAGGGTGCGGACAAGAGACAGCCAGTCAATGTTTCTCTCTCACATCGTTGTCTCTCTCTCTCTCTTTCTCTCCCTTCCTCTCTCTCTTAAATCAATCAATCGATAAAATTTTAAAATCACTTGGCCTGGGAAGCCAAGTCTGTAGAAGGGCGCCACCTGGCCTGGGGACGGCGCAGCAGACGCTGCTGACCAGGCCTGCTTTGTCTCTTCAGTGACCAGGCAGGTGCCTCTCTGTCTGAGAGCCCATAGGGACAGCCCAGTCCTCCTGAATGACTGAACTGCGTGTCCAGGAATGCCCATTGCCGCACACCCAGGTCCCTAGATGTCCACTCATCTACCCGGTCACCATCTCTGGTCGCTACCTGACCTCTCTCTGGCAGATTCATCACTAGTCTTAGGCCTCCTACTTCAGGGGCCTCGGCCGGTTGTTCCCATGTGCCAGCATCTGCCGCTCCCTTTTACCCACAGTCTGCTGTCCTTGTGGCCCACCCTCAAACTCACGTCTACAGTAACCCGCGCCCTCTTTGATGCCATAAACGGGGTGGGACCACAGTTCCCCTGACGGGCAGGGCCTTCACACACTGGCCCGACATCAGAAGTTGATCAAAGAGTCTGATGAGCTTGGTGTCCAGGACAGCAAGGAGGAGGCCACTGACGTTGTCCAGGCACGAGGCAACCACAGTTTGGACCCCAAATGCAAGATAATCTCCTCTGTAACATCAAGGTGGCGAACGGGCGACCTAGATCTGTAGAGTTTTGTGTGCCAAACATTCCACTTAAAGGCAAAAGCAAAGCCGAGTGCCTCTTTGCTTTTTGCTGCCGTAAAGCAACTGCTTTGGTTCACAGCAGCCTTGCCCCTTTAAACCGAATAGGTCACACTGTGAGCCCAGGTGACTGAGTGAGGGCCCCCGCGTTAAAATACGGCAGGTCTGGGGCCCTGCAGGCTGAACCGTGACTCCGGGGCCGAGCCCACAGTGTCTAAGTCCCCGGCCACACTTCTTAATTCTCTCGAGAACGAAACGATGCCACGGACACTTAAGTGCAAACAGTTCTCTTCGATGTAAAAGTGGAACAATTATGTCTCTTTGGCTGTCTGACAGAGCTGTCTACCGAACACATTGTCACGTGTCCCATAATTACCTCGGCTATGAACCACCCTTCATCGGCCACCAAGGTCAGAGGAGAGACAAACTTCCCGTTCCTGTAGTGGAACCTGCTGGGCATGTCCTCCTTCTCGTACACAGTCATGTGCTCCACTGCCCGCAGTCTGTCGTACACCTGCAAAGAAAGCCAAGAGCGACCTGTTTTTCATTCCCCTTGTAAGTCTATGTGAGTATTTGTTGTACCTGGAAGAGAGGGAGGACCTTATAAAACTAAAGAAAGAAATTACCAAAACAACGGATAGATGCGACCAGGCCAAAAGGAGAAACTCTTGTGTGATTTAGGGAAGAAGGTGGCTCTGTGCAGTAAGACTGAAGAACGCTTCACACATGTGCACCTGGAGGCAGGTAGAGGGATGTAGACTGCAAACTGGAACAGCCCCAAAGCCCAGCAACAGTGGAAAGGACAAATGAATCATGGTGTGTCTTGGGAGCGGAATACTATACAGCAACGAAGAGGGATGAATTACAGCTACTCAGAACACCTGAGAGAATCCTGGGGGTTTCCGTTGGAGACAAAAAGAAAGTTGCAGAAGATTATAGAGTTTTCCTTTTACACAAAGTTCAAATAACTACAAAAATAAAGACCCTATATGGTAAAACTATAGAGAGTCAGGGAAATGATAACTCGGCATTTAGAATGCTGGTTTTCCCTGAGGCAGCCGCAAAGGTGAGGGGTCTCAGGAAGGCACCCAGGAGTCAGCGCAGGGAATGGTGGTGTCCTGTTTCTTACCCGTTTATTGAATGTAAGATGCCATTGCACCATTACCCTTTACACCTTACACAATTTTATAATAATTTTTTGGTGTCTACTAAATGATAGAGGAACAAATTATAAACACTCATGTCAAAATACTAAAATACAACGAAAGGGAAAATGCTGAATCGGGCACCACTAAGACCAAAGAAAGCAGATTTGTTCTTCGACCACCTACAGCGTGTCCTCCCTATGCTTGAACCTTAAAAGCACCAGTAGCTGCCGGCCACTAATGACACAGCAAACTCTGCACATATTCCCAGTATTTAGCAACTGCTTGCGTGTTTATGGCTAAAGTTAAAATCCACTGGCTGACGCTGACTTGCTGGCCTTCAGTCAGAGATTCTTCCTGGGTATCACTGAATATAAATCTGAGTTTATCCACTCGACGCTGAAATTAATTGGTCTTCAGGCTGTTCAGCAGAGGGTTTCCGATGGTCCCATGAGTTACGATTTCCTACTTAAGGGAAGCCATAGTTCTGAAGGGAAGTAGGGTGCACTTGCAGGAAGCTTTGGGAGAGGGGAAGCGTCTGATGCCACACAACAGCTCTCCCAACTGTCGTGTCCATCCCATGACAAACGGTCACCCAGACATAGCCCCCACCTTGGGATAATCTACCAACTGCTCCAGGTGGCTCGCAACCATCTGGCTTAAATGCCGTGTTGGAAGACACACTTCTGAGCTCATAAGCTGCAATGCCACAGCATTCTGGAAACGGCACCTTCCTGAGAGCCAGACCGGAGACAGGGATGCTGTTCCCTGCCAGGAGAACGGAGCTTCTCCGCAAGAAGCACTTCCTGTGGGACCTGCCAGTCTGGAAAGTTGCCTTCCCATCTCATACTTAGGGAGCTCATGGGGGCTTCATGGAAACACATTTAGCATCTTCACTTCCTGAGGAAAAAGGGGCACAGGACAAGGCAGGGGAGGGGGGGACTGGCATTGTTGGCAACTGTGTCCCTCAACCCCCAATCAGACAGAGCTTAGAGTCACGTGGGAGTGGGCGGGGCTGGGAGAATAGTCTCTCTGGGCCAAAGAGAAGAGACCCCGTGCACCCAGGTGCTCCATCAATACCAGCAACTTTCCATCCCCACTCAGCCTCACTGCTTCACTGCCGTGAGGATGGGTGGAGGCCCCGGCCCACCCAAGGCCTATTCCTGGCATCCCCATGGTTGGCACCGCCATGGGCAGCGGTCCGGGCCTCCCCCAAGGAAGACGCCCTTCCTGGTCCAGACCAGTTTTTTCTGGGGGCAGACAGAATCCCCAAAGCCTGTTCTGGGAGGCAAGCAAGTAGACCACATGGGGTAAAGCAGTCCCCCAAAAGTGCCCCTTGTTCCTCCTCATTTCCTCAGGGTGACTCACCAAGTTCTGCCAGACGTAATTAGTGTTTGGGAAGAAGGATAAGTAGAGGCCCAGTTATCTCAGGGTGCTGAGTTCCCAGTGGACATTGACCGAGGGGGACAAGGTTGGTCCCATACCCTTCTGGGAACCTCTCCCTTTGATGGTGACAATCATAATAAGTGACACGTACATCATCCTCGCAGTGAGCCAAGCATGCTTCTGTGTGCATGCTCCCCTGCAGCCCAGGAAGGAAGCTACGCAGACACGGACAGATAAGCAGCAGAGGGGCCGGTGAGGGAGCCACCCAGCTATGACAGAGCGGGGACCTGCACCCCAGCAGTGTGGGTCCTGAGATAAGGCGCTCGCCCACAGCACACGCGGCCTCCGCCAGTCATTCATCACCTTCTTATCTCCGGGCCCCTGACGAACACAGCACAGACGGGTGGCTGTCTTCCAGAGAAAGAGCATTCTGTGGATGCATCTGATTTGGCCTGAGCAGTGCTGCCTTTGGGCCAATAATAAAATAGGCCTATTCAGGGCTAAGCACTCAACGTGCTAAGCACTGTCCATCCTCGATCTCATTTAGTTGCCACTAAAATTCAGGACAGTAGGTACCAGCACGCGCATTTCAGAGAAGAGAACACAGAGATGCAGAGGATGAGAGCGTGATGGAGCTCACCCAGCTGCTGCGGGACAAAGATCAAGCCCGAAGTCCGCCCGCCCGTCCCCATCTCGGGGCCTCTTGCCTCAGAGTGTCTCCCAGGCGCTGGCCAAAGGCTCACAACGGGCCCGCGGTCCTTCACTTGCTGCAGGTCAGCCAGGCTGATGTACCGGTCCAGCTCAATCACTTTGTCCATCCAGGAAATGTCAGTCATTCCGTGGTCCGAGAAGATGATGACATTGAGCTTGTCCTGGAGCTCCCGCTCCTGGGGGTGGACAGAGGCAGTCACAACATCACCGGCAGAGGGAGAGGGAGAGGGAGGGAGAGAAACAGAGGGAGAGGGAGGGAGAGAGGGAGAGGGAGAGAGGGAGAGAGAAAGAGGAAGGGAGAGGGGGGCGCTCTTGGAAAGAAGTCTTGTAAAGAGGAGTTTTAAACTATGCGTTCAGGAAAAAAACACTCCCCAATTCTGAATTTAATCATCTACTCTTCCCCCCAATGACACAGCTCGAAACCTCAGCAGAAGCACTTTGCAGAGGGGCGTGGGGCAGCCCGGTCCCCGTCCCAGTAGCACTGCAGACAACACACACAGGCCTTCCGCCTCGCAAGCTGCCCGCATGGTGTCCTCTTTGGCTCTTCCACCAAATGCATGTGGTGATGTGAGAGCTGTCTCTTACCCATTTCACAGATGGGAAAATAAAGCCCAGGACAGTTTTTAAAAAGAATACCTTGCTTAAAGAATCATTCAGCCAGGATGTGGCAGAATGAGAGAAGGAGCCCGGGCTTGGGTCCTTGCCCACGCCACGCTGGCTCCCAGGCTTACTAGGTTTGGTGCGGAACCGGGCCATCTCGCCAGCCGAGCTGGCTAACGATGCAGGTCTGAGTCATTTCCCACCCACTGGCCTGTCTATAAAACAAGGGGCCTCTTGGTGCCTGAAAGACGTGTATGAAGAGGAGAGAAGGTGCTGAGGAGGGTGACAGTCAAGGAGACAGAAGGAGAGTGACAAGAAGGCAGGTTGGCCCCATGATCCTTGTTTTTGGTCACCTGGATCCACTGGGTCATGTGCTTGAAGATGGTGTCCACAGCCTTCAGGGCGTCTTTCCTCTGAGGTGACGAGGGCCCGTAGTGGTGGCCCTCCACATCGATGCGCTCGTGGTATATGGCTGCCAGGTCAGCCCGGCCACTCCTGGAGGGAGGAGAAGGGGGGTCCAGCTGAGAGACGCCCCACCAGCCCTTTCCACTCTCACCCAGCAGCCGGTCCCCTGTGAGGGCCAGGCAAAGAAGACCCCTTAAAATGAACTAGGTGATACGGGCCAGGTGGGTGCTGGAAATTGTATAAAGTACATAATCATCTAACTACTATGCTGGGTACCTGAAACTAGTAGCGAATAACATTCAGTGTAAAGCAATAAATAAAAAGCTATGTTGTAAGCACACATACACACAGATGAGGCAGCGTGGTCTCTCCTGGGGTGGCCTTCCCACACTCAGAACATGAGGAATGAAAGAACATGTGTGCTCAGAGTCTGCTGCGCCCTGCGTCTAGCCGTCCACAGGGGGACCAAAGCAGCAGCACAGTAGTTCATACAGAGGCTTGCACGGCCGGAGTCGCACCTCCTGCCCAACCCCCAGGGCTTGGGGGAGAGGTTGCCTCTCCCGGGAAGCTGGCTCTGAAGCCCAGGCTCAGCTGGGTGGCCCTGCTGGGTGCTCCCTCAGTGCTTGAGCTTCATCTCTGGTTGTGATTTTTCATCCTGGCCATAGTTGTCCACTTGTGTATCCGTCTCACTCTAAATTGTAAAAGTCTTTTACCCTAGGGGTGGTGCTTCATTCTCTTGGCTCTCACCTAGGATTCAGCGGCACACAGCAGGTGCATTATAACTGTCAGTGGAATGCATACAGTGCTAAGGGCTCAAAAAATGGTAGTTCCTCTGGGCCAGCACTGCGTTGAGGGCTTTCGCAAACATCATCAACTGCCAGCACCGCACAGCCAGGGAGAGGTGCAGCCAAGACCCAGACCAGGTGGGACAGACGCCAGCACCCTGTGCGCAATCACCAAACAAAGCCTCAGGTCTGCTGAGCGCAGAAACAGAGTTTCTGTCAAGCTGAAGATAGCATGTTGGCTTCAGGTGTGTTTTAGCCCCAGGCCCGTGAGAGCAGAACTGACCCTGCAGACCACACCCTCGTGAAACCAGACAGAGCGAGGCCAGGGCTGCCCTCAGGACCTGATGCAACCATCACGACCGCCTACCCTGGCCCCAACCAATCAGTGGAGGCCACCACCCCAGCTCCTTTAGCCGCTGTGATTAACAATTTTTCTTCTATACAACCCATTCTGTGGAAGCCATCAGGGAGCGAGCCTTGGAGCACTAGCTTACCTGTGACTTGGGCTTGGTGCCATTTCCCCAACTAGTAAACCCTCACTTTCTTGGCTGCAATCTCCTGTTTGCTTTTGATTGGGCTTTGATACGCACAAGCAAATGGACCCCTTTAGTTCTGTAACAGTATCTTCCTTCACTGTGGTTGTCATTGCCAAGGGCGCCCACCCTTTAATGATACTGTGATGTTCCGCTGCCTGCCCTGAGGTGCGCTTCATTCACGGTTTTGAGGGCACATTGCTTTCAAGCTAAGTAAAATTGCTAGCCAAACGTCCTTTTCTCTTTTTAGAACAAAATAAACTGGCCCCTCTTTACAAATGTCATGACCAGCATCTTGCACAAGGAGGATGGGGTTGGGCTGTTATTTAGGTGTTTATCACAGGTGATATTATCATTATTCATACTCGCTAATGTGTGAATGACTAATCTTCACTCCCTCTGCAACTAGAGACGGCAGAGAACAAAAGTCACTTTAAGGTCACTTTAAAAGGCACTGCAAGTGTGTAGGTGGGGGGTGAATGTCCTACCTGTGTAATGACATTTTCACACATACCCCTAAATTTTTTTTGAGGCTCAAGCTTGTTATACCGATGGGCAATGGCGCCTCCTCCACCACTACATCTGAACACATGGAACCTTCCAGAACAGTCATTTTCTCAGCAAAGCCTCAGCATGTAGATGCTTTGTGCACTTGCATGCACAGCATCCCAGGTGAGCGGCTCACATGGTGTTACCTATGTCTAGGTGCGGGGCTTGTATGCGGAGAACCTTCCTCAACAAGGCTCCTGTTGCAGTCAAGTTCGGTGAAATGCTTCCAAGTCATTTCGTCTTAGACACCTCGCTTTACTGCAGCAGCCGCTGGGCTGGTTTCTTTTAGGCTACTTGCCATATTCACAAACCTCGATGTGAGCAGAAAGCCAGAAATCCCCGCAGATGCACCTGATGGCTTCGTGTCAGGAGGCCGTCAGCTCCAGATGCTGGCAGCACTGGATTTGGGATGCGTCAAGGTAGGGATTTCTACACGTGCCTTTCGCAAAAGGCTTCGGCGTTGGGTCTCTCGGAGTCGTTAGGACCCACATCTTCAGGGGCTGGGAGCTCTCGCCTGTTTGGAATCGAGCTGACAAGTGCTTGGTCAGCCAGCTGTTTTCCACATGGGTCTGGGCTCCATCACAGGTCAGCTCATTTGTCACGGAGTGGTTAGGTGAGGAGCGATGGGTGGAAATGTCTGCAGATCTGGGGTTGGCTATTTATAGCTTTAAGGTCCAGGAACCATGCCAGAAGGACATGTGGTCATCAGCCCAGTTACCTGAGAGCTGCAAAGGGCCCCTAGTCCTGGGGTTTCAGGGACACGCGGGTCTCCCATCACCTCAGGATTCTGTCCAGACTTCTTTTCAGTGAAAAAAAGTTCATACTGTCACGTCCCTTTTCTGACTGAAGTGAGATGGAAAAAGAAAGAATTAGGGAGAAAGAAATGGAGGCAATTTAAAGGAATGGTTGAAGTCACTGACTATTAACAAAAACAATCCCAAACTTACAAATCAGGCCCAAAACCATAACTCCCTGTCTTTTCAGTGCGGTATGAGTGTCGCATCTAATAAGCTTGCTCACGGGTCAGCAGATGTCACTACCGATTCGAGCCCCGTAGAGTTAGCGGCTGCCCTGCAGAAAGCCAGCAGCATGCACGACTTCCGTCTGAAAGAGACAGGCATCCCCAAGACTGACATTGGGCCATCCTCAGAGTTATTAAGCATTTCTGCATCCATTAATAATTGCATCCCGTGATTCTCTATCATCCTTTTTCTTTGTCGGTGTTTCTTACAGTGTCCCTTTAACCAGCCTGAACAACTCCTGATTCCCTCAGAACAAATTAATTTCAACTGTTGCATCATTCTCCTGTACTTATGTAGTGAGCTCGTGACAGAGTTTTAATGGTGGATATTTAAAAAGCCTCGGCGTAGATTCTCACTTCTCTTCTCACTAACCTGGAGGTCTCCAAGTGTCTCTAACCTCCCTTTCACAACCGAAAAACTCCTCAAGGCTGTCCTGGGGGGGCTGGCGAGCGGGGGTCTGCAAAGGACTGGACGCAGAAGAAGGAGGCACAGGGAACGAGACGGCCCCCATTTGTCTTTCCGACGCAGATGGGCCTCCAGATGGCTTTGCTGAGCCTGTTCTCGCTCCTCTTCCTCAGCGTCACAGGGAGGAGGGACAAAGGCCATGACATTGGAGCTGTGGCCGCAGCCTGGAGCATGACAAAAGACAGCCGCTCGGTCCACCAGTCCTGTGGCCCCGTTGTTACTTGACCAGCCTTTGGAGAGTCTGTGTCAGTCTGTCTGCCCAGCCCAGCTGGGTCTGGAAGCACGGCCAGGCCCCTCCAGGTGCACAGGGTCCTGTCTGCCACCGTTCACCCTGGATGCTGCCCCGCCCGTCTCCCCGCGGTCCCCGCACCAGCTCCTCAGGCTTATTGGGCTCCTGCCTCCCTCGCCCTCCTCTGCCCCCTGAAGCATGAACATCCTGCAGACGGAACTTCCAGGAGGACAGTTAAGCAACATGGGTCTCAGACTGTTTCCTTCTTTGACAGACAAGGTGGTCATATGGGCAGGAGTGCTGCCTGGTGTCCCCTCGCATGGGGCCATGTGCCACTGAGCACCCAAGTCACCGAGCAGGCCACCAAGACCACCATGCTGCTGCTACCCTGCACAGGCCCCAGGCACAGCACGGCCCCAAAGAGGAAAACAGCCAAGAAGCAACCCTCCCTGCGCTCCCCGGCCAGCTCCACGCCAGGGCATCCTGGAAGGGTAGGGTTAGCCGGAAGGACAGAGGAGTCGCCTCTGAAGTGATCTTCGGTCACTTCACTCTCAGGAAAGGCCCCCAAAGGCTGGGTCCTAAGCCCCAGGGGCAGGACTGGGCTCTGGTCCCCACCTACTAGCTGTGTGAGACCTGAGACAGGTATTTAACTGTCAGAGGGCCCACAGACTCTTTTGTAAGGGGGGTGTGTAGGGGGAGGGGGAACAGTACCTATGTAGTGCCCGGATGCAGAGCAAACGGGGTCAATGGCAGTAAAGCCTTTGACACCACCCCAGCAGACAGGGGTTAGAAACATTGTTCTCCTCCCCACCGCCTTTCCTCTGCGCTGAAGTGGGCCATGTGCAAAGGCAGTGACGGACGAGCGTATGACTTGGGTCAGAGTAGCTTGATGAGCACTGGGGACCAGGCCCAGGTCAGTCGTGGACACCGGCCGGTCCTTCCTACACAGACGTGTGCAGTGTCCGGGCTGACGCGGGCCCCGTGCTGAAATGCTGTCCCCGCGGGATTCCACATTCAGGACCTTCGCCGCTCCCGCTACCTCCCGGTAAAGCCTGTCTGTCCTGTGTCCCTCTCTCTGCTCCTCAAGTAATGGCACAGTCGCCAAAGACACTCTATAAAAGCAGTACTGACTGGGGAAGTGTGTCTGTGTGTGTTTGTGTTTGCACACTCGTGTGTGAGAGCCCTCAGTGCTCTTCTTATTGCAGCTAGGAATTTGAGACAGAGCTGTAAGAGGAGCACACAGCATTCTAAACACACTCCTTCATTTGGGGTCCTCCACCTGCGACTGCGGGGCACACACGGGGGGACCCTTCAGCTGTCACGACGAGACGGATGTGAGAGAGATGGCACTGCCAAACAGGGTGTTGTGTTATTCGGCGGTGTTTGTGGGACGACTGTGTTCCAGACTTTCATATTTGGCTGGGCAATAGGCGGCAGGGATGGCCAGCCTCTGCGTGTGTGGGAAAGAGCCTCATGTGGACAGAGCCCCATCCGAGGCCCAGCTCTGCCCATCAGCCGCACCTGCCGCGCCGCTCCGCCTTGTCTGCACAAACTAGGCTGCAGCAGGGCGTTGCGGTTCAGCCCTCCGGGCGGGAAGAAGAAAGCAGAGCAGGTAGCAGGAGGCAGCATCACAGAGCCTGAGTTACAGACCGCGTGCTGGAGCACATTTACTCACAGGCCACTTCCCCCAGACCCTGATCCTTCCCTCTGCCCGCCTCCCCCCAATACCCTACAATTTTAATTTGTTCCTTCTCAGTTTTTAAGTATTTTAAACTCATTTTCTCTCTAACCTGTTGCTCAGAGCCCAAATCTTCAGAGGCCCCAGAGGAGACCCCACCCAGGAGACCCACTCGGTGGCCCAGGTGGCCGGCTCTGGAAATGTAAGAGCCCAACACCCCCAGCCTCTTGGTCACTGATTTTTCATGTAGACCCCCACCCGGCGACCCGCTGACGCCCACTTCCGGTGGTTTCTGAGACTGGTGTGCGGCTGTGCCCTGACCTGTCTCGTCTGTCACTTGCCCTGACAAACTCTCCGGTGCTGTTCAGGACAGCATTACTAACGTCTGCAGTTTTCAAACCGTGTGTTAGGTTCTAATGGGCTAAGTGCTTTGTACATTGCCAAGAAGAGGGTTAGGGGAAGCCGTTTTCTAAACCTATTTCACCGCAGCGCCTTGCTGGTTGCCAAATACTTATTAATGTCTTCTGAGATACAAGCTCTCACTAAATCACCACCTCTCTGAGACATTATTTCACCAATACCAAGCCTTCTTAATTCACGCTAGCGTTCATGTTTGGTCCTGGGAACAAGGAAGAACGGGGAGCGGCTGGGAATCTGGGACACTTACTTGAAGGAGTCAAGGGCGTCGCTGATGGCATTGGCGAAATTGATATCCGTTGGGACGTTTTTATATTCCAGGCAGTAAGTGGGTCTGATACCAAGAATCTCGACCTCACAGCCTAAGAAGGAAAAAGAGAGTCCATGGTTACTTTCTTCAGTAATCAAGGCAGGGTTATGAGCCTCTTTTGGGAAGTAAGCACCATTAGTCAAAGTAAAATTTTGTTCTTTTTCACAAAATGATGGGACTCTGTGCTGATAAGTGGTAGAGTTACCTATAATTTTGTTTAACTGGAGCAGAGGTTCTGGAAGGTCATTCCTACACAACCCTGGCGTGTCCCCTGCCAGGGACTAGCAAAAGTGAGTTAATAATTGTCTTTCCCAGTTCCCACACTCGAAACAAAAAATTAATTAGTACACAGAAATGTCTCAATTAAAACATTTTTCCTACAGATTTTTTCATCTACGGTATCTTTGCCTATTCTAGAATCAAGTATTAAGTGATATCTGATTAGTCCAGGAATAACAAAATAAGTATTACCCTAGTCTAACTGGACCTAGAGGGACGGCCTGAGATGAGCAAACCTAAAAGTCAAAAAGTCATTGAGTGCAAGCAAGGGCTCTGAGCCGTGACCTTGACGCTCCCAAAATGGAGTAAAAGAATAAAAGGCATTCAGATGTTAGGAGTCTCTACGGCCCCAGATCCTCTGCCCCAGGCCCCTGGAAAGTAGAAGCAGTTGCCCTGAGGAAAAGATACCCCACCTTCTCAGAATATAAGGCAGCAGAAGGATGAGCCAGCTTCAGTTTGAGTTCATTGGGTACATTTATTGGGCACCTCCTATGAACTAGTTACTATGTTCAGACATGGTGGGGACAGAAATGTATCAGTCAGAGTCTCCAACCTGGAGCATCCCAGAGGAGTCTGGTCCAAGTGAGGTGCACACTTACTAGGTGGCGTAGGGACTCAGATGAGGCACACTTCCTCCTGGAAGCCTTCTTTGAATGCCCACATCGGGCTCAGTCTTACAGACGGCATCTAGCCCAGGCATCGGGGTGGGGGGGAGAAGGTGGCAGTGGAGGTGGGAAAGAAAAGCACGTCCCAAGCAAAGAGAGCAGAAGAAGCCAAAGTTCAAAGTTAGAAACAATAAGGTGTATGTAGAGAGCTGTCAGCACAGTGCAGTCTCAGACGCAGGCTATCAGGAGACCAGATGGTGAGCGTTTTGTGGCCCAGGGAAAATGACTTCCAAGGTGGAAGTGAGTAAACGTGGGGCAAGCTGGGAGTGTGGGGAGAAGGGCATGTCTCCATCAAGAAACATGTTGAGCCAACTCCTGGGTACATCTGGTTACAGCTGCTAACATCTGGTCTACAGTTGGCTACAGCTGATTTATTAGAAGGTGGGGCAGCCTCTGAGAAGAATTCCTTAATCCAGCATACCACAGCAAGCTCTGAGTGCTCCGGGGAGACCCCAGCTCTCTGGGCCTGATTTCTTGGGTCCAGGGAGCGCAAGGCTGTCTAAGACAATTAAGAGAGGCCCAGAAGGCAGGAGGCTGGCCTTCCAAGACTTGTTTGTTGAGTCGGATGGACAGTTTAGAGGCCCCCAGAGTAAATCCTGCCGTGAGTTCTTGGAAAATATTCATCACTGGGAGAAACGCCAATGGGATCGTGACCAGTTATAGCACTTAAGATACCTGTGTTTTATCGGTGGAAGGTCACTCGTTGATGTTTGTTGCTCTCTCAAGGATATTTATTCAGGCACATGTGAGTGGGCCCACACTTTGTGCCCACTCCTTGCATTTGGGTTGGGTGTCAGCAACCAAATGCAAACAAGACCACCTCTCCTTCAAAAGATTAACAGCCTGGCACAAGGCGGGCAGGTACCTGCTTCTGGCACATCTGACAGAGAGTTATGCAAGTTTGCAAGTAACGGAATTTTGACCATGGTTTTTCAGATAAAAGGAACCACCCACATTTTTGTGTTTGTATGTTATCAGACCACTGGGGGACAATGTCATTGGCTGCACTCTCTGCTGGAGCTTTTCACACCATGTTCAGTATATAATAAAAAAATCATGAGCTAGGCTAAGACACACTGAAATGTCCTTCATAATTAAGAGAAAAGTAGTCAACAATACCAAATCCACAGACGACACAGGTGTTGGCCAGAAAGTTAAACATAAATTTCTTTAAAATATTTTTGGCTATTTAAAACAGAATTAATAGCCACATACTATGGGGTCTAAAACATCCATAAACATAAAAAAATAGATGACAATAAGATTATAAACAATGTATGCTAACAAATGGCATTCTAAAGTTCAAAAATTCTAACATTCTTTGTGAAGTAATGTAATATTCCAAGTTGACTTGAGTGAGTTAAGGATGCATGTTGGTATGTCTAGAGTAACCACTGAAAAAATAATAAAATCTGAAATCAATGGAGAATATATAAGATTCTAAAAGTACTCAATTAATGTAAAAGAAGACAAAAATGGAGCTCCAGAGAAATAAAGAAAGTTAAAACAAATTTTAAAAGAATACATAAATGGCACACTTAATTCTAACCATGTCAATAATCACATCAAATGTCAATGGATTCTTTTTTACATGGATGGTCAGACTGGATAAAAATTTGAAACTCAAATATATGCTGCCAATTAGAGAAAATTTTTTAAAAATATAAATACATGGCCTGGTTAAAAAGAAAGGGATGGAGAAACGTTTTACCATGGACCAATAAGTACAAACCAGTGGGTACGGCTATAGAGCCAGGCAGATTTCTACAAAAAGTGACGTGTGGGAAGATGGGCAGCGGTACTCGTGTGATTTTCCAGCAGGACAATAAAACCTGCATGGCGGGCTTCTCTACTGAAAACTGCAGCCAGCTGTAACACAATGGCAGGTGTCTAAACACAGAAAAGGCACAGTAAAAGCATGGTATGAATGATGAACGACTGTGCACCTGTACAGGACACTCACATGAACGGAGCTTGTGGGACGGGAAGGGGCTCTGGCTGAGTCAGGGAGTGAGGGGGAAGGACTAGGACGTCACTGCACAGAACTTGGTGCAGTAGACTTTATAAACACCGCCCACTTAGGCTACGCCAAATTCATAAAAAATATTTTCCTTCTTTAATAATAATTAGCCTTAGTTCACTATAACATTTTTACTTTATAAACTTCTAAATTTTTAAGCTTTTTGACTCATTTATAATAACACTTAAAACGCAAACACATTGTACAGTTGCACAAAAATATTTTTCTTTATATCTTTATTATATAAGCTCTTTTCTATTTATATTTTTTAAGTTTATTTTTTATTGAAACTTTTTAAACATTTTTGTTAAAAATAAGACAAAATCAGAAATATGTCCTTTACACCTGCTGGCAATAAATTCAGGTTTCTTTGTTTCTGGAAAAGGCCATTATTTTGCTTTTATCTTTGAAAGATATTTTCACTGGATATAGAACATTTGTGTTGATCTTTAGTTTATCATACCACTTTGAGGATATCATTCCATTGTCTTTTTAGATTCCAATATTTCTTTTGTAAAGTCAGCTGTCAAATGCCCCTTTGAACAATTTTCTCTGACTGCTTTTAAGATTTCCTCATTATCTGTGGTTTCCAGCAGTTCTTAAATTTGTGATGTTCTCTCCCAGGTTTCCCAGCGCTGCCTGAATCTATGATTTGATATCTCTTGTCTGTTTTGGAGAGTTCTCAATCATCTCTCAAATATTACCCATGTCTCATTCTCTCTGTGTATATGTCTTCTGTGGCCTTTTCACTATGTCCTGCGTGTCTCTTGCGTTCTTTTCTACCTTTTTCATCTTTTTGCCTCTTCATGTTTAACCTGGGTAGCTGTCTTCAGTTCTAGAATTCACTTTCTAAAAAAACAATTCCAGCCTTGGCTGGTGTGACTCAGTGGATTGAGTGCCGGCCTACGAACCAAAGGGTTGGCAGTTCGATTCCCAGTCAGGGCACATGCCTGGGTTGTGGGCCAGGTCCCCAGTGGGGGCATGTGAGAGGCAACCAGGCATTGATGTTTCTCTCCTCTCTCTTTCTCCCTCCCATCCCCTCTGTCTAGAAATAAATAAATAAAATCTTTTTTTAAAAAAGTTCCAGTTTACTACTGGTATGTCTTCATCCTTCACTCAGTTCTTTAACCATAGCGCTCCTAGAGTCCACGTCTGACATCTGGATCATCTGTGGGTGTGTGTCTGCTGTCTGCTTTTTTTCCTCTTGATTTTTCAGTCAGCTCTTGTTTTCCTATATTCCTGTTACTTTTTGCAATTGAATGCTGCATAGCCTATATGTAAAAGTATAGGTATCATTTGACACTTTTTATGTTATCTTCTTTTAGAGAATATATGCTCTTGTTTGTGATGGGCCCCTAGGCTCTAGGCAGACCATCACAGTCCAGAGTGGATTTAGTCAGAGACTGAGATGATTTGATGCTCAGCTTCATCTTTATGAAGGCGCAACCCTCAAGAACTCTTCATCTCTTTTCTATTTAGATTCTTTTTCCTAGAGTGTTTATTGCCTTTTCATGTCCAGCTGACAGCCTGGGATGTTTGCTAGGCCTCTTCTCCTTGGTGGTCTGTGAACTCAAATGGTTGTCATTTCCCCCATCCTCTCATTCTTTCAGAAGCTCCCCATTGGCTGCTTTCGAGACCAGTGTTTGTCTGGAAGGCAGACATGGTGCCAATGGCCAGATACACTCTTTCTCTAGGTCTTGGTGTGTCTCTAATCCATCACACGCACACACAGCCCAGCAGACCTTCTAGTTGTCAGTGGAGAAAAGAGTGGTTTCAAAACAGCCAATCCTGGTGTTCTCCCAAGTGGAACCCCAAATTTCAATAAATAATTGTCAAACATAAAAAGTGACATTTTATTAAAAATGGATCTCATAATGAAAGACATAGGTGTGCTTTTAAAGATTAATTCATATATCCATGGATGCATATGACTGATCTCTAGTATGAGACACATTCAGAATCCATTCTATTTTTATTTGTTAAATGTAAGTATTAAGAAAGTTGTTCATGTAAGTGAGTAAATGGAAATAAAAGTAGCTTGTTGTACCAATGGCATTTGATTCTTTGAAGTGTTTCTTGGAATGCCAAAATTCAGAGTGATCTATCATCATAAATTTTGAAATAATGTTTCAGCTGACAACTTAATGAAGGGTTTCTTAAATAATAAAATAAACAAGAATTGGAAAATACTTGATTTTTTAAAAATGTGTTATTTTTATCATTAGATACACTCACTCTCTCAATACCTACACACATTTTCTGATCTTCTTCTGTGTGTGTGCATAAAGCCTTTCATACATTGGGTCAACGCACCTGAGTAAGGGTCTTGATGGCTGAGGGACACTCCTTTCTTATGCAAAGGAGGAAAAGGGCATGTTTTAGGACAATTTTCACAATACGTATGAAAGCTGAGGCTCCTAGAATGGGTTCCCTTAGAACTAATCTTGTTCTTGTAAATCCTTGGGAACCCAGTTTGAAGACCCCTGAAATAGGAGTCTACTCTATGATATAGAGATCGACGTCACTTCCGTCATCAGAAAATTATTCTAATGTGTCTATTTTGCCACAACGCTTGACAGCCACCAGCCACAACACTGTCAAAATAATTTTGCTTGGCTACGGCATCTGCAACTCTAGTGTTTCCCCGAGGATGCGTCCAGAGCAGCCTTGCATCCAGTTCCTTTGTTTTACAGGAGAGAAAACACTAGCCACAGGCGGGAGAAGTGAATGGCCCAAGGTCTCCCTGCCGGCCAGTCCTGGCCTCTCCCAGCTCTGGTGCGTTTTCAGCACACACACTGCTTCCCTGCACCTTCTTGGCTTCCACACAACTCTCTCTCAGGACCATCAAGCTGAGCCCTTAAAAATCACATCTCTGCAAGCTTCCCAGAGCACAGGTCTCGCCGTCCAAGTGCGGCTCCACTTGCCAACTTTGACACATCTTGTAACAATAACCCTTGTGCGCTGCATTTTCTGTGATAGGAGGCAGGTGTACAACTGTTGAATACATGTCTCAGGAGAGCTTATTAAAACAGCTAAGCCAATTAACTCACTTAGAAACATGGAACCTTTTCCAGGAAAATGCAGCTGAGGCCCAGGAGCTGGTGGGAATGTATCCTTGGGGAAAGCGGGGCCTTTGATCCCCCGGGTCGGCTGGGCCTCCGAGCCCGAGAGACATCTGGCGGTGTCTGTGTTCTGATGGAGACAGAGGGCGGTGGGCTGGCCTGATGCAGGGTGCAGCCGAAGACTGGCCTTGTGTTCAGGGGCAGAGAGCAAACCCAAGAGACAAATGAGATGAGAAGCAACTTGTCCATTAGAGCAGATTCCGAAACTGAATTGGAAATGACTCAGTGGGCATCAGAAGTGACTAATAGGAAACCAGGGTGAGGAGGGACGGACGCCTAACCCCTACTGAGTCTCCGCTGCAGGAGGTCGGTGGTGATACCACAGCCAGGCATAATGAGGCCAAAGGGGGTTTTAATCTCTGCATCTGCTAGTTGGTTTTCAATGGGGGAAATCTCAGGGCTGGAGTCAGGGCCTCCCTCCTCCCCAGGTGAGGAACGAGTGACCACTGCTGGACTGGGCTCTGAGGAATATGCTTCCAGACATGCTATCAGGGCTGAGGCATACGCTTCCAGACCGCCCACATCTTGCAAACAGTCATATGGTTACAGTGAGGTCATGCTCCCCCCGTGGAAAGCCATCTTGCCCTCTACACCACATGCTATTCTCAACCACAGCCTCCTTCTCTGAACAGGTGTTTTCCTGGTGTTTGGACCACAACAGACAGGGTTAGTTCAGAGTGCAACACACTGCCTATCCCTCCACAGCAGAGCTGAGCGCTGCAGCTGGTCGCTGGAGCTCTTGCACCTGTCCAGGAGCCCCAGCCCCCAGCCCTTCTGATGCCAGCCTGTGGTCCCCAAGTCTGTCAAACTGCCCTTACCCTGTGTATCTAGGGGGTCCTTGGCCCCTGACCTCTGAGGTGGCCCTGGGCCACTCCAAGGAACACTGGGACCAGGAGTGGGTGCTGTGTGTGTTGGCCCCACAAAGGCACCTCTCTGCAATCCTTGGGCCAACCGCCAAGGGCCAGTCTGGAGGCCACACTGCCCAGGGTAGAGCTGCACCTCTGTGTGTGGCCTGGCTCCCAACCCGAGATGTGAAAAAGCCAGGCTTTGTCCTCCCTCCCTCTCCAACGCCCCAGTGGCCAGCTCCAGCTGTCCACCCCTGTTCTGGGAATGCTCCTCCTGTCCCTACTGACCCTGGTGGCCTCTCCCAGAATTCTCTTGGGGAGTTAAAATAGGGCTTGCGTTTCCTCTGTGGTCTTTGCTGAAGTGTATATTTGGATTTTTGATGTGAATTCAAGAATTTTTATTTGGGGCCAAGAGGGACCTGGGTCAGGGCACTCCCCATGGGACTCAGAGATCTTGTTCTGGAATCTGGGGACAGAGGGTGGATTGAACATCTGTTCGGTCACACACTCTACATATCCGACCCCTTTTCACATACCAGCCAGCCTGAGAGGAACAGGTGGCCATCCCTGTTGGACAAATAATGACACTGGAGCACAGAGAAATGAAGGGACTGTCCCCAGCAAGGAAGTGGCGGAACTGGTCTAGAATCCACATTCTGGCTCTTTGCTTTGAATTTCCCCGGGATTCCCAAGTACCCCAGTGACATGTTGGAGCACAGCAAGAGAACAGGAGCCAGCAGGTCTCTGCCCACCAAGGGCTCAGGGAGTGCCACCTCTGTGTCCCAGCACACACTGAATCAGACAGCTGGTGGCCCACCGACCCAGCCAGGAAAGGCACAGCAGAGGGGGCTGAGCCCACCTGCCCACTGACTGACCAGGAAGTGTTTGGCACCAAGAAATGGGTGCAGGGCAGCCCTTGGCCACCAAGAGCTGACACTTCAGCATTCTCCACTGAGGACTGATTTACGTTGGGAAGTGCCGACACGGGGCCCTCCCTCTGGACCCCGTCCCTGTGCTCTGAGGAGCTGCTGAGAAGCCTGGGGAGGCCATTGGTGCAGGAGGAGCACAGGGTCCTCCCCAGCCTTGGCTCAATCTCTTAATCCCCAATCCAGTCCATCCCCAAGGTCCTGGCAATCCATCCGTGTCTCACCACTGCAGTTACCCTGGTCCCAGCTATCCCCACCTCCCCCTAGGCCCAGGTAGTGACTCCCTGAGCACCCACGGCAGATGCACATGCTCCACTCTCCATGTGGCAGCCAGACCAATCTTGTCGAAATGCCAGGATGACACTGTCACCTTCCTCCTTGAAACCTTCCAACGACTTCTTGTTCATCTCAGTATAAGAATAAATTCTTCAGCTTGAACTGCAGAGCCTGGTCTGGCCTGGGCTTCTCTGCACCTCACCCACAGCACATGCATCCTCCTGTCTCAGTTTCTTGAACCTTCCATGCTTTTCCCACCCCTTCCAAGACTTTAATACATGCTGTTCTTCCCTTGTGGGCACTCTGTCTCCCCAACACCCCCACTCTCACACCTCACCCGCCCTCTCAGGTGTTACATCCCACTCCCGGAGAAACCAGATCCCTAATGAAATGATACTGTGGCGCAGCACGCTTTGCACATTGCTACGATTAACAAGTGCACTTTCACATTTATTTAAGCTAATGGGAGATCACCATCTGTCTCCTTGATTGGATGGTAAATTCTCAGGGTTGAGAAGAGCTTGTATCTGGTTTTGCTCATAGCTGTCTCCAGAGAGCTTATTCCCAGGCCTCACGTCACACCCTTTTAAGATGTTTTATGAAGAAACAGATTTGTGAAGAATGAAACTTCATCCCTGGATTTGTCTGTAAGGCTTTCTAATTATCATAATGGATGCTGCCGAGGCACCGTGAGCCTTTTTGGCCAAGTCACCATCCTGCAAAAGGAGACTGCATGGGCTGGGCAGCTCCGAAAACTATCCACCCCGTGCTGGGGGAGTGGCCCCTACCGGCAGTGGCTGGAGAGGCCACGGCCCCTCGGTTTCTCTGCAGCAGGAATGGCCAACGCCTAGAAATCCTACAGAATGCTTTTGAAGACCACTTCTTTGGGACAGCCTCAACTGGAAATGAGAATGAGTCATCTTCTTCTTGCTGACACAGACAGACAACATCAGTGGGGTAAGTTTGTCCAAGTCACAACAAACAAAGGAAATGACTCAAGGTGAATGCAACCAAAAGAATCTTCGAGAAGTTAGACCCAAGCCTACATTGGCCAGACAACATTAATTACAACAGCTTGGATTCACTGGATAGTTTGGTGAGCTCTTAACACAGGTTTACAGTTCATGTAAAAGATCAACTCAATTAGATATTACAGATATATGTGTCGCCATTGGGCAAGAATCCTAGTCATTGTAGTCTCTGGTGTTACAAGGCCCAGAATTGGGAGTGTAGTGTGCACGGGTGTGTTTTTCTGGAGAGGGACTCCATGGTGATGATCACTTTCCCAAAGAGTTCTGGATGAACAAGGGCAGGGGCCAGCAAACTACATTCTAAGCCCCTTCCTGGTTCTAAAATTGCGTACGCCTTAAACTCTGATGCTGAATTGGTGATGTGACTGGAAAATGTAGTGGAAATCTGGATCCCTGGCATTTGCAATGCCAAATATCTGCCTGGAAAAAAAAAATCCAGGTTTTATGCAAATGTTTGAAGTCACACACATAGAGTCTAAGAATGTAGCCATCACATTAACTCATGTAGTTGTGTGATTGCTGCTGGCTCCTAATTGTCCTTGTGCCCAAGTGCAGCCCATCTGAAGGTCATAGGGGACCCGCCACAGCAGGAAAGGCCAGGATGCTGTGCACCACCCACAGTTCTTGATTGACAGCCCGTGTGTGCCTCCTTGCTTGTCCCGGTGAGACCACCTTGATTCTCAGAACCAAACCTGACAGAAGCTGAGTCAGATCCCCACCATTACCTACCCACCCAGCTCACCTCTGGAAAGAGAGGCAGGGGAAGCCAGGGGAAGATGTGTCTTTCCCCTGCAAAAGGTGCCTTATTCACCGGAACACCTGCACAGGACAGCAGGCCAGCAGACGAGCCCAGAGCTACACCCAGCACCCTCTCAGGGCCCTGCGAAGGGTCGCCCCCAAGCCCCCTAGACTCTTGGCTGTAAGGAGTTGACACTGCGACAGGCATGATGAGAGTCCTCACACACTCACTCCAGAGAGTCTGAACCGCAGACTCCTAAAAGGTTACTCTTCTTTGTTCCTTTTTTGGGTTTTGTGATAGCCACAAGATAAACTCAGAAACCATCAGCACTGCATAAGGCAGCCCCAATGGCCTGAAAACACCTCCTTCCCTGCTTTGTGCTGCTACTCTCCACATGAAGGGAATGCGGGAACTCCTTCCTGCTCCCCCTCAATAGATTTTCTCTGACGTCAAACCACAAGGACAGCGCAGGGGGGAAAAAACCAGCAAAGGACACACATAATCGGCTCTTATCCTCTGCAAAAACACCACTAGGTCCTAGCTATGCAGTGCCTGCTGATTTCTTTGGGCTTTCCCAAAGAAATAGTTCACTTCGGGCCTGGGAGCATTTCCTGAGGCACGCTTCTCCCGGCGCAGCTCGGTGGCACCCCTGGGTGGGGTAATAAAGGGTCTGTTTACAATATTCTCTTTCTCCAGGCATGAAGTGAGGTATTTTGGACTCCTCACCACTGATCAATTTTTCAGTCTGCTGCTTTATCTACCTGACAGGAAGACTTGAACTACTGCCATTTCTAAATTGCACTTCTAAATATTGACTTAATGGCGAGACTTGGAGTGTCATAACACAGCTCACTGGAGCAAGGAAGACTTTCCAGGCCTCACTGAGAGGCCTGTACAATGTCCTGGGGGAGGAGAGAAGGAAGAGGAGGATTCGAGAAGAAAAACAAAATCAAGTCATGTTTAGAAGAAATGCCCCTGCCCTTCACTTCATCTTGCTGAGACAAATGAACATGCACTGTGCTGTCCACTATGGCTGGAGGGGACCCAGGGGAAGGGAGAAAGGGGAGAGTGACCCTGAATCCTTCAGCCACAAGCTGGTAAGCATGGAAGGTGCCCAAGCCAGGCTGGCTGGGCCGGGCGGCAGGGCTATAGGGGAGCCGGCCACTCTCAGAGCCTTTATCTGCATATCCAGTTTCGGACTGGACAGCATCTCAGAAACGAGAGACTTTTCACCCAGTTTCTCTCCAGATTTGACATGGCTAGATTGAGCTAATCCTCACTTAGGTCACTGAGGAAATTCTAGGAGGCTATCTTTTTAGCTCCTTTCCTCCTGATGGTCAGCGCTACAAACTGACCTGAAGGCGTCACATCACGTTAGTTGTTGAGCTGTGAATTAAAGGAGGCTACTGGCCCTTCCTCAGCCGACCGCGAGGAGCTGTTTTGGAGAGCAGCAAGATATTTTGCATGCAAATTAGCTGTGAGATTTTGTGTTTTAGGTACTTGGTGACCTATAAACTCAGGTTGTTTGTTATAACTAAGGGGCCAGATTCTTCCGCAGGAGACAGAGAACAGTGCTCTGGAACTGCTCCTCAGAGAAAAGTCTGGAATATGGCAACTGCCTGCCTCTGGGATCTCCCCCCATCTTTCCCTGAGCGTTGTCATCCATGGATCTCCCAAAGGTCGTCGGCAGGAGATCACGCATGGAACCGGCCTGTGGAGAGCTGGGGAGAGATCGAGGGGGAGAAGCTCTTAAAAGTCCTCAATAAAGAGTGTTCAGTTAACCAGACGCCATGGAAGATGACTCTGTGGCATCGGGGCGATATTCACCTTGACGTCCTGGGTTTGGTTTAAGGCGGCCCCGAGGCAGCGGGCCCAGTCTGTCCGCTCTCCTACGCCTGCACATGCGAGCCCTTGTATTGTTGACTGTGGTTTCTGAGAATGACCTCAAAGTGCAGCGCCCTCTTTCGGCTTCAGGCCGCATCACACTGTGCTGAAGCAAGAGCTTGGCTCCGTCAGCAAGCCTGATCCGCGCTTGGCCGGTGCACCGTCTAGTTTCCGCGATTTCCCGTCCAACTCCGAGAAACACTGAGTCTCCATTTGAGGTAACGCAGTTCTCTGAACCCCCTCCCTTGCTCAAAAGCTTCTTGTCGGGTCAGCCAAGGGAGCGCTGCAGACAGAATCTCAGGTGCCTTCTGAAGAAACCCTAGCCCTGCCCCTGAAACCGTATCTGCCAGCAGCGGAGCCTGCGCGAGCCTTCCCAGGCTCACCTAGCCATGCCAGTCCCTGACTTGTGGCAGCCCCAAACAGCCCTCCACGTGACCACCGCTGTCCAGCATCTTCCAGACTCCTACCGAAGGCCCACGTCCTCAGTGAGGGCCAACTGTGATTCAGCCTTGGCTCACTCATCCTTCTCTCCTCTCTCCCGGCCCCACTTGCTGCCCTCCGCCACCTCCCACCAGGCCGTCACAGTTCTACCAGGCGGCTGCTGCCTCCAGCCCCGGCCCATGAGAGGCCGTCTGCCACTTCTCCCCACTTTGCTCTTCATTTCCTCTAGACCTCCCCTGACACCTTCTTCCATAGCAGCTACCATCAGCATCACGCCGTTAAGAGTTAGGAAAAACAGTGCCTGCAGCCATGTGCAAGGAAAAGTCAACTCGCCCACATACCTAGGAACAAGCCCACCCATGAGAAAACAGTGGCAAGAAGATGATTTTGCCATCACCAATCCTCGCATCCTTAATGAAAGATTCCCCCGCCAAGATAAGAGTATCCTGGAGACCCCTCACAGCAGCCAGGGCAGTTTGCACGATATCTCACCTCATTGCCATACGTAAAGTCATTTAGTTTCTCATGGGATATTAATTAATACAAGGGGACGTCGTTAAGTATACTACTGGAAAGTTGTGCGTGCTTTGAGTAGTCTTTTCAATATAGTGAGGAACTCAAACTCTGTGGAAGCGGTGTGCCACATTCTTTCGTCAGGCAAATAAGCATCCTATAATTATCTCCCCTGGATGTCTAAAATGTTGCACAAGAAAAAGCATGAGAGACCGCAGCCATGTTGCTGAACCAGTGGAATCGGGAAGCGGTGTCGTGCCTGGTTTGATGTTAGAGAGTCCAAAACAACTTTTTTACAAACATGCTCCTAAGAAATATTTCTTGAATAAAGATCCTATTTTCCCAACCCTGGCTTGGTCTTCAGAGACTCTACGGGTGGGGGTGGGGGGTTGGAGATTTGGAAGGTGGGCGGGGCCTGGATGTACTCACCTGGCCAGTAGTACATGTAGACCTTCCGTCGGGCCTTGGTCAGAGTGACCCACAGCGGCTCCGACCCGTTCCACCAGAGAGGCAGCAGGCTGTCCCTGTTGACGCCGATGTCAAATGACTTGTTGGTGTTGGGGTCCCACATGTAGTTCCCGATCATCTGATGCACCTCACAGTGTCGGCCTGCGTGAGCAGAACACCCAGCTTGTCAGTTTAATGGTCAGGTATTTTCAGATGGTATCTTAGTCTTCTGTTGACAAAAGCCATTCAGTCACATTTAGGAAGCACAGGACAGCATGAATCAATATTGGCTGCTGTTTTTTGTTTTTGTTTTTTTTTAATGCAGACGTTCCTTCTCTCTTTGTTGTACCATAAAGGCACACTATGGAGTGAGAAGCCCAATAACTGATCGAGGGGTTATTTTGTGCAAAGTTAATTTGCCAAGTCTGAAGCTATCTTAAGTTTAACTGAGGACACTGGGTATAAAATCTGCCCTGCTGCTCATGGCTTGAACTCTAAATGTGAACCAGTATGGAAACTGTGGGTCCCTGGGGAACCAGGGTTCAGTCCTCAACCCTGAGTGCTCCGCCTCGGCACCCCTTCCAAACTGTCCTCCTACAAGCCCCAAGCGGATGCTGTGGTGTGCACCCCCTTTCTTCCTGCATAAGGGGAGTTATGGCTGTAGCACTGAGCAGTGACAGAACCTATGGCATTTAGAACAGAACAGAGAAAAATAGACCCAACATTGCAAAAAACAAAACAAACCCACGCAACAGTCCGAATGGAGGGTTACAGAGACGGGAGGGCTGCTTTCGTTGGGCACGGCGCAGTCCCAGAAGAGAAGCCAGAAGTGAAAGACGCAAGTGCTTGGACTCTTTTGAAATATAAGGCTTAAATTATTTATTTTGTGGCAGTCTGTTACATCTTTAAAGTGAAAATAGCACAAACATTGGCAAGTGCATCAAAAATTGCTGGGATGTCAGTGAGCGTCATTTGGCACCGGGATGAAACACGCCTCACCGAGCTGCTTGTGCTTCATCAAAGTGGGTTTTTTGGTTTGTTTGCTGTTGTTGGTTCTTTGTGACCACCCCTGCCCAACACACACATGCTTTATTTTTAAACAAAAACAAGGAAAAACCATAAAATGCAATTTTGAATATTTGGAGACCCCACATGTCATCAAGGAAAAATCCTTGTATTTCATCCCAGAAACCCAGGCATTGCCCAAATCAAGCTTTGAATTTAAAGTGCAGTGATCCAAACATAGTGGGGTTTTGTTTTTTGTTTCTGTGTTTTTGTCTGTTTGACCAAAAGCTTTACAATTAGTTTTCTGGTCCTAACCAAAGCTCTTCTATGTGGACTGATACATTTTTAAAATAAAATAGAAACTCTGTGCAAATTCTCCAACAGTTAGGGAACTCACGGGTTTTGCTCATTCCTTCAGCTGACACTGAGCTCCTATAGACGGTGCACTGGGACAGGTGTACCGAGTCCGCATGAGTAAGTGTGGCCTCATCCTAAGTGCTTGGGACGCGACGACACTCCACAGAGGCATCTCTGCATGACAGAGCCGGGCTCCGCAGGCCTGGCTGAGAAGGGGACCAGGACGCAGCTCTAACCTGAAAATCGGGGAGACATTCACCCACTCGGCCGCCGAGGATAATGCCTCGTGTGTTCTAACCCATTGAAAGGGGGGGTGCACTTCTCACAGGCCCCACTGTGCTGCTATCTTTTTCCACATATCAAAGTTTAATGATAGTAAGAGAACCCCTCTCCTGAGTAAAAGTTCTTCTTCTTTACTGAAAATACTCCATCACGCATTTAAAAATTTTATCATTCTAATGATGCTCACTCACCCTGTTCACAAGGCAAGAAGATCATGACAACATGACAACCGTGACAAATGTCTCCTCCACTGACTCTGTCCCCGTGGGAGGTCTCCGACACCCTCCCACGTGCAGCAAGGGCATCTCACCGAGCTGGTGCACGAACAGATTGGGGCTGGCACCTGGGTTTGTGCCGGCCTGAGTCTGCTCTTCCCCAGCTGGCTTCCCCGCCTGCCCGGCTTCTCCTGCTCCTTCCTGGTTACTGTCTGGGGAACGTGGCGGCGGAAAGGGCCAAACAGAACAGAACAGAGCGTCCCGGCTGCTGCAGTGCACAGCGCTCATCGCCACGTTTCCGCCTGACCCGCATCTAGTTTTGTGCACCTGTGACACTCCTTGATTTTCCTCTGGGCTCATCAGAGCTTTGCGGTAGTTGCTTTACGGGGACCCTTTGCTCAAGGCTTCGGCAGAGACTTTCCTGATGCTATCACCACCAACAGGTGGTTTTCAGGGGTCATGTATAGAATGTCCACTTCCGCTTCTCCCCCAAGTGACGACTCCGGGGGGCTTTAACATCTGTGCTGGGAGGCGCAGAACTGACGTGAAAACGGGGGCAGCTTCTGGCCTGAGAATTTCCAAACACAGTAAGCGTTTTTCTCCTTTTTTCTCACTTATCCCTAAAACCCAAGAGTGTGTGAACACTCAGGTTCCACAGCCAATAAGAAATTTTTTCATTATACAAATGCTTTCTTAATTCCTGCTGTGTAATCACCTTTCCAAAGTAATAATCATCTTTAATTTCTAAATCCATCCCTGGTGCTTTCCTGCAGTCCAATGTGCTTCCCTGGGACGAATGGGGCTGCGCTGCTAAGTATCAAACAGCTGGTGGAAGAGTTACATTTTAGGTCCATCAACTTATTCAAAACCTGGCAACGTAAACAGTGAGCAAAATGCCGCCCAAGCGCTCGGAGATGACTCTTCTGGAACATACGCATTTTCACCCACTGGCAGCACATGGGTGCCTGGTGTTCAGAGTTGCAGGCAGGCCTCTGGGGCCGCCCGCTGGAAGTCTGGGTCACAGCCACATGTGATGGGTGCACTGACCCAGGCTGTGGACAGTGTGTCCAGCTCAGGGAAATGATGGGCACAGCAGAGAGGTGACAGGCAAGTGGTCAGACAGACCACAGCTAGCCCACTTCATGGGTGAAGTAACGGAGGCCAGAGAGGTAACTGGCCTGGTGTCACAGCAGGAGGGGGAGCGGAGCCAGACTCCAAGGCAGGCGGCCGTGGGGACCCCCCCAGCACTAACCACCGGTGCATGAGCTGGCACTCAGCACCGGTCCCAGCACTCGGCCAGCCCACAGGGACGAAGCTGCCGCCTGTGTGGTGTGGGCTGTCACGCAGTCTGCATGCTCCCACCCTCAAGGACAGGATGACTTCAAGGAATGGGTCAGCCCAGGGGTAAGGTTCCAGGGATCAGCTAACAGGTAGCACGTTACCTGGGGCAATGAATGGAGGGGCTAGAGGCCAAGTCAGACACAGGAGGGGTCATGACCTGAACGCCAAAGGCCTGAACCAACGTGACAGGGGCCTGCTGACCGACTTAGTAACAAGCTACCAGGCCTTGGCCACCTCCTGTGTATCTGGAATCAGGGGCCGCAAGCTCCCATCTCATTTAGTCCTTATCATAACTCCACAAGGTTAATGGCATGACCCTCCTGTTGCCGATGGGAGAACTAAGGCTGAGAACGGCTGGGTAACGAGACTGGGCCCACACAGCCGGTGGAAGGGCACAGCCCCAATCCAAAGCCGTACCCTTCCCAGTGCCAGCCCAGCTCCAGACGCTGGGTTCTCATCCGCCCACCAGGGCCTGGCTGCTTTAATAGAAACTGCCTTGAAATCCAGGTCTGCTTCTGAGACTCTCATGGAAGTAACCACATGGAGCTTCCCAGGTCTCCAAAAAGCCAGACACACACCTGTCTCTCGCCATCCACTCTCATGCATCGACATTACTGTAACTATTTCTAACAGTGAATGCTGCCAGACCAGGGAGCTAACCACACAGACAGGAATCTTACATTTTCTCTCCCTCTGGAAAGAGTCCAGTGGCAAAGAGAGGCTCCCAAAGCTCTGAAACCTTTGGGTCTCAAGTTAATAAGTGCATTTTGGAGACTGAACGTATATGCATCACCTCAAATTGTCATGGTTCCAAAAAGTAATTATATACCCGATTCAGAGCCCGGCAGCCTGAGAATGTTCTGTAAGGCAGACTTTCCCACGACCAGCCTCCTCGGAGCCCTCGTCCTGGAGTATTTGCAGGGTCTCAAGACTAGTTTAGACTCTGGTTAGTAAAATTTCACATACTCGATACCCCCAAGACTTGAATAAAATGAACAATGCATTGCTCAGAGCACCTGAATCACAAATCAGAATTTGCTTTATGAATCGCCTCCTCTGGGGAATACCTCCTATTTTCTTAACTTGTTCAAGGACAGAATTTGCTATGTTAAGGAAGTCGTTTCGAATGAAATATGCAAGATCGAGTTGAAAGAGAAGTTCACAAGTTGCTCCCCTTTAAATGCAACTACTGATGTATGTGCCAGACACAGTCACGATTAGATCCTGAATCACAAATATTGCAAGACCGAGATAACAGGCTTTGATTACAGGGTGAGGTGCGGACTGCTCCAGAAATAACCCACCGTGTTCAAAGGGGAGAGATTTTTGATTAGAGACTTTTTTTGCTCACAGTTTTGAGGTCACAAGACTCAAAAGAAAGCCCTGTTGGGTTTTTCGGGGGTGTACTAGCATGGTGCCACTATTTAACAAACAAAATGCAGGAAAAGAGGCAAAACTAATTTTCCTGCATGAGGATAGAAATGTAAATTTTGGTGTTTTCATTTAAACACATATTGGTTCTGGAAAGCGAATTTTTACCAAAGCTCTAAGAAAGGTCCAGACAGAGCCATCCTCGTCTCTGGGAAAAGCTGTAGGGGAGCTGGAACGAATTATGGCATTTAAGATGGAATCCCTTTTGAGACACATTTCCATCGTACTGAGCACTTCAGGGGATTTCTAAGGAAGGGGAAACTTGTTCCTGGTCGTGTTCTTCGTATGAGAGAGAAATCCAGCCAGCACCTGTGTCCTGAAGCTCCCCTCCCCCCCCCGCTAATAAATGTCCATCTTCCCCATCCACTGGGCCCCTCCCCTCCCCTCCCCTCCTGCAGGGACATCAGACTGGCCCTGTGCCTCACGCCACTGGGGGTGGTTACAGAGGCAAAACATGGGCTCGGCTCCTTGTCGTCCCGTCTGCTGCGGGTGGACTGGGCCCTTTCTGCACTCTCTCCTGTCCCCAGGACGGGAGTTCTCTTTGCGCCAGAGCAGGGGGTTGCTCTCATTTTCCAGGTGCCACCCCACCCCCCAATGCCTGGGACAGGGTTGGGGGGTAAGGATGAGAAGTTCAATTCAGTAAGAGAAAAGGGCTCAGTTAGGTTTGGGATCCATGCCACACTCTGCAGTCCAGCTTGTCGGCTGGCGTGGAACCCGGGATGACGGATGGGTCACCTCCAGCAACACAGACCGGAATCAAAGTCCTGTCGGATCAACCACCAAGGCCAAGAACGAATCAAGAACGATGACATCCAGCTGTTCAGGGAATGCGAGGTCATCAGTGATATCAATGGCTCAATTTGGTGCGAACCAACCAGTCTACAAAAACAATACCAAACAAACGAAAAGAGAAATCCGCCTTTTTTTTTAATAAGAAGCAAATGGAAGAAAACTCATTTTTTCAGCATGGTTCATTATGTTTGCCATGGGTAGAATGTGCGAGGTGTGATGCTGGCCTGTCCAAGTTCACTGCCCTGGGCCCAGTGTGGCCACAGAGCCGGGAGACCAGCCCCCCAAGCCACAGGAGGAAGAGAGTGCAGGTCCTCGGTGAAGCCACAGCTCGCCTGCTCTGACCTGTGACCAGCAAGGAAACAAAAGGTGTTTGTGGCTGACAAGGTGCCTCACTGAATGACTTGCGTCTGTAATGCTCTCTGGGCGCTCTCAGCGTACACAAAACGTATTGAAAGATAATTTGCCTTCGGGATGAAAGAGTAACTCAAATGCACAATTCATCACTTGGCTCCATGGGACAAGGGTCCTTTTGATGCCTCAATAATTTCCCTGTCCAAACGGCAGACGCCACGGGTACAGAGGAGCGTTTCCATGGAAAATAAGCAGCATCCAGGTGGCAGATGGGAACTGGCGGGAACTGAGGGCCTGGGAGAAGCCTATGGCCCAACAGACTAGACGGAATCCTATTCCTGCTGAGGGACATCACACGAGCCACTGAACTTGAGTGAGCCTCAGTTTCCTCCTCTGGAAAACGGAGATATTATACTTTCTTGCAGGGGTGAATAATGGGGGGCAGATAAAGCTTCAGCGTGGTGTCTGGCACATAGTAAGCATTTGATAAATGCACGACACCCCCTGGGTCCTCCTGAAAGCGCAATGTGATCAAATAGTGTGCCGTTATCAGCGGTTTTTAGGAAGGTATGAGTCTGGGCAGCCTAATTCTTAGTATTTACACATCATAGTCTGAGGCAGACTCTCAAAATTCTGGGAAGAAATGAAAAGAAGCATTACCCCATTTCGCTCAGGAAAGTATGCCGGGGTGAATGCCAAATTCAGAAACTAATTGCGGGGCTCACCGGGCCTGAGAAGGCAACTCCCCGGCGCCTGGGAAATGCCTGGCCCGACACTGCCCTCTGCTGGCGCTCTCAATAATCTCCACCACGCGCAACCTCGCGGGGGCCAAGCTGAGAGCCTCCTATGACTGGCTGTGTTTTCGCCTCTCACATTTAGAAGGCGCCTCTGGGTTCTTAGAGCTGCTGAACCTGCCAAGAATCCAGGCCGAGGCGGGGACCGAGCCAGCGGGCCGGGCGGCCGCGCGCCCAGGCAGCCTCCGCGGTCCCCGCCGCCTGGGAAACGGAGCGACTGCCCTGTCTGGACTCGCCTCTGCTAAGTCTCCTGTCGCATTTCCGCGTCCTCATCCACCCCGCTCCTAACTCCTGTTTAGTTACTTGGTATTTTATTACCCCTGACCCCAGCCCTTTCCTCTTTGGGGGAAGGTCAGTGATTTCATTTTTAATCCAGTTGGCGATGGTCACTTCAGTGGACACTTAACCTACCTATTACCCCTGTCCTTCTAGGAGCAGCTGCCCCTTCCCCCAACGTGGTCCACACAGCAGCTTATATGACCGAGCTCTCTGGCTGCAGTGAGTGGACATTTGTCCTAAGCTGTGCCCCACCCCCCAACACACACAGTTTCTCCAAGATCCAGGCTGGGCAGGTGTGTCCGAGTCCTGCCCCCTCGCTCCTCGTGCTGGGAGGAAAAGCTCTGGAGTAGACATGGTCCCCTGGGGGAGAAACTGAGGCTGCCCTGAACGCCAGCCACAGAAGGGAGCCGCAGAGAGGGGCACCCCCACCCCCAACCTGTGCCTCTGGGTGCGGAAGCCGCAGAGACCTCTCCTGCCTGGAGGGGCGGGCGTGGGTTTCCGCCCCTTGCTCCTTCTCCATTCTCAAAAGTGTCCTGACTTGCACAGATTTTGCCTGTCCCCAAACCGCCCCCATGCAGACAGACACAGCAAAACCAACATCCCAAGGACAGGCTCTACCACAGAACGAGTGACAGAGGATCCCTGCGACTGCCAGGTTAAAGCCTGTGGTGCAACCCAACCAAAGCGGCACAGAGCCACACAGCCTTGGCCTCTGTGGGGGGTGACGGGGGGGGGAGCAGTTGTGAGCCGCTTCTAGAATAACATCGACACCTCAGGACACTTTCACACTCATCAGCTCCTCCCAGTGTACCCAAAACCTTGTCCTAATTTGGAGTTTTAAAATGTAGTAGTCTTGTGCCAAAATAGAGCTTAACTCTAATCTCACCGGGAAGAAAAATCAGACAAACCCAAAATTCAGCCAGTTTACGAGACAACTGGCTGGGCTGTTCAAGAACATCAATGCTACGAAGGTCCAGGGAAAGCAAAAACGCCAGAGTAACAGGGAGCAAAGAAACATGCAACCAAAGGTACTGCTCGAACCTCAATTAGATTTTTTATTTAAAAAAAAAAAAAAAACAACTTTAAAAGGATACCTTTTGGCCAATCAGGAACATCTGAAAATAACTGTGGTGATATCGGCGAATATTCTATACATGCCGAATTATTTAGGGGCAAAGTGTCACGATGTCAGCAATTTGCTTTCAAGGGGTTCGGCAAAAAACAGACAAACAGACACCTCTTTCTCAGGGGAGAATAAAAAGAACGCTCCAACTGTTCCTGCTCAGAGAATCCCGTGAAGACACGCGGATAGTCATAATACTATTTCGGTGCTTCTGTAGCTTTGAGGGTTTTTATTATCAACACTTGGCTGATGCCCAGATGAGGAAATGCTGATCGACAATACAAAGGCGCAGGCCACGGTGACGTGGGACGCTGTGAATGAACCTCAGACGCCTTATGTTCGGGGAGAGAAGCCAGACCCAACAGAACCACATGTCAAATGGCTCCATTTCTGTGAAATATTCGCCACATGCGAAGGGGAAAGGACATCAGTAGATAGTGGCTGTCTGGGGCGGAGGTGGTAACACAGGCGAATTAGCAATCAAGGTACCTGAAGGAGCAGAGCTCACAGGGCTGGGACCACCCAGGCAAGAAGAGAACAAGGAAAGGAGAACAAGGACCAAACTGAGGCGCCCAGGCAAGGGGGCTGGCAAGAGGGAAGTCAATGGAAGTTACTAGAAGGGATAAGTTGAGAGGAGGGAGGAAGCTCAGAACCCCAATAAGACACAGTTCTCTAGAAGGCTCAAAAGGTGAAATATCACAGAGAGATGTTGAAAGATATCATTGGATCTGGCTGTTAGAAGGTCTCGCATGAATTTAGGAAAAGCAGCTAGGGCAGAAGGATGACATCCGAGGTCAAATTGCAGTCGCTACGTTTGCCCAGCCCTGGTTTGAGCTGAGGCTCTGAACCTTCTTGCTTCCACCCTCACCCTGCAGGTCTGTGGTCCCCGGAGCCCTCGCAGCCAGAGTGGCCTTTTAAAATGGAAGTTCGGTCACACCACTCCTCTTCTCAAAGCCCTGCTCCAAAGGCGTTTCCCGCACTCAGATCAGTGCACACAATCTAACCGGAACGTCTGCACCGCGACCCGCAGGGCCTGATGTGGCCTTGGGTTGGTGCAGGTCCCTGGAGACGGAGGGACTGAGAGGAGATGAGACGCACATGAAATATGAAATTTACCGGGGGGAGTTCCCGGTGAAGGGGAGGAGGCAGGACTGCAGGAGCGCCCTCCGCTGGCAAAGGTCTGACATTGAGCAAGACGATGGAGACGGAAGGGATTGGATAGAAAGGACCTTTGCATGCGGAGACATTTTGGCCAGGTTGATAGTGGCCCTTCGGCCAAGTCTGGCCATGGAGGAAGGGCCGTCACTCAGACCCGGACCTCGCTCGGTCGTTGGTCAGGACCGGCCTGGGCGCAGCGGCCTGGGCACCAGCCGTGGTGGACTCAGCTGGGCGGCTGCAGGGGCTGTGGGTTTCCTTGCTCCTGGCAGCCCCGGATATGGGCAGAGCGTGTTCCTGGCTGACACACCACTAGGTACCTCTCAGACCTCACCTGTTACTGCCCCGCATCACTCCTCCTCGCCCTGACTGCACCCCCAGGACCCCCAGCGTGTGCCAGCCCTGGGGCACTTGGCCTTGTGTGCCCCTCTGCCCAAAATCTCAGACAGGGACAGGGTCAGCCTGCCCCCTTAACTGTCCTCACGTCTCTGCTCCAGGGCCAGCTCTGGGCTCGTGGAGGGCAAAGGAGATGTTCCGTAGAAGTGAAGAATGGATGGTACACAGCTGTCTGTGCACAAAGCGCGTGCTCAGAGAGCGTTCACCCGATGAACGAGTGAGTCGGGCACTGTGTCAGACTGAGGGTACCGCACCCAACCCGGCAAAGTCCCTGCTGCTCCGGGGCACACATTCTTTAATAAAATGAACGGCTGACTTTTGGGTGCTGGAGTCTAATCCATCATTTACGAACGCAGGTGTCTTGTCATACGTCCCTTGAGGTTAATTTTGAAGGAGCAGGTCCTTCTAGGAGACAATCTCAGGAAAGACTGTAACACGGCCCAGGGGTCTCTGTTTTTGTTCGAGTATCTATGTTTCAAGTCTAGAAGGCGAGCGTTGGTTTACCTGGTGCCTGAAGACTCTTCCAGGTCTGTGTCCTGACGGAGATGTTATCTGGGCTTGGCTTCTAGGGGGTCAGCTTCGGACTTACAAAGCAATCACTTTCTCAAAACACCAGCTCAACTGTATTTAACAAAATCAGACGTTGTCCAAGGTGTTTGCTCCAAGTAAAAAAGTCATATCCTCACCAAGTGCCAATTTCAGCCCTTCCAGCACCGTCTAAAGGCCTGGGAAGCCACGCTCCCTGTGTGCCACTGGTGGTCACGTGACCAGAAGCTTCCGCCCTGAAGCTGCACCTCGCCACTCCATTTTCTGGAAGTCCCTAGGACCCCCCTCCACGGGACCACGGTCGGGCATCCCATGAGAGACGTGAAAAGAAAGACGCCACATGTGAAAACTGATGCCAAGTAGCGCCAGCGGTCTGAAAGTTTAGGGGCAATTTACCTTCAAAAAAGATGGAATTCTGAGGAGAAAAGATTAGGAAAATGTATTGCCAATTAAACAGTGACGACATTTCAAACTACAGACATCAAACCACAAAAGTGAGACTAATTGTCAACCCCCTGGGCCCCTGGGCATATCCTGTGTTTCCTTCCGTGATGGCAGAGATACTGACCGCCAGGAGAAGTCAGCCTCTGGCCTTATTCACACTTGGACTTGATACCAAATAGATCTTGAAAGATTGATAGGAATCAAAATGACAGACCAGGTGATCAAGCCAGCAAATGTATTTGCCATTCTTTTAAAACTTCATTTCCTGGATGTTCCCTGTGTGACCCGCCAGGGTGGCCCCTTGGCCCGGCAGCTGCTTCCGAGGCCGAGGCCTGGAGTCCAGCAGCTCCGCGTGTGAGCGGGCCAGCGGGCCTGTCTGGAAAGTGGATTGGAGTTGATGTAATAAATCGTTCCTCGTGGTTATGCTGGGGATTTCTCCCCTCGGCTGCCCTCTGCGCATGGCTCTTTGTACGGGTTGTTCCAGAGAACGCGGAGGGGGATGGAGCCCATTAGGTATTTCCTAAAAAGACTTAAACATTGCTCTTCAGGGAAATTGGTAGTGAAGGATGTGATTTTAAAGAGAAATTTCTGGCCTAGGTTTCTAATCCCCAAAATCCTACCTCGAGCCAGGCCTTTTTTTTTTTCCTGTCTTTTTTAAAATCATAGCACTGAGTCTTAACAGAGCAAGGAGTACGTGCATAAAAACTCAATTCATGCCCTGGCAAGGTGGCTAAATGGTTGGAGCAGCGTCCCATACACCAAAAGGTCACGGGTTCGATTCCCAGTCAGAGCACATACCTAGGTTTCAAGTTAGATCCCCAGTCGGGGCATGTACAGGAGGCAACCGATTGATGTTTCTCTCTCACATCAATGTTTTTCTCTCTCTCTTTCTCTCCCTTTCTCTCTGAAATCAATAAACATGTCTTCAGGTGAAGATTTAAAAAAAAGAAAAACAAAACTCGATTCGTGCTCTGAGAGTAGATGGACATGCTAACCAGAGCTGCAGGTCAGGTTCAGCTCAGTGGCCACGGCAGTGTGTGGGGTCACACGACCAAATACCCACTGTGCCTGTCCTTTGAGACGAGTCGAGGTTAGAAAGTTTAGGGGAAACCGAATCCGAGGTGATCATAACACTAGGTTACAAAAAGGAGGACCCTTGCCCTCGAATTCCCTCCTTGGAGCCCACACCCTCCCTCATTTCATCAGAAAAAAAACCTGAACCCAGAATCACTGTGAGGCCACAAAGTTCAGATACCCTGCTAGCCTGGACTAGACCCCCGTCTCCTGCTTCTAGCCCATCGCTGTCCTCACACCGATAATCTTCCGGAGAGAAGCGACCAGGCCACAGCCCAGGAAGGGGAAGCAAGTGAGGGGAGAAGTAGTTGGATTTGGCAACGAACTGAAACGATATAAAATAGGGCTGAGTAAAATACAAGGTAGTCTCATTTGGCAGAAGCAGGGCCTTTTTATTTCAGGTTATTAAGAAATCCATATTCTCCTGCCGACCACAAAACCACCTGGGTGTGGAAGCTGGGCTAAAACAGGAGACCTCTCCCGCCCACCACGCCGCCCGAGGGAGCCGTCGTTTCTGAGAACTTTTCCAGACTCTCCATTATAAATGGCTTGAACTCCCAAACCTGAGATCTCTTGGGAATACGAAAGTTGTTTTAAACCACCAGAGCCCTGGATGACTCACCAATTTGGAATTCAGTGAAAAGGCAAACCACAATAATTTTAAGTTGGGTGTCTACTTGCCTCTTAAAATAGTTGAGAGAGTTTGCAAAATATTTCATTATACCTATTTCTGCTTTGTATTCTTAAATCCTGGGTTGGGTGTGGATGGGCACTGGGAAGAAGAGGCAGAGAGAATCAGAGAGCATTGGGTTGGAGGTGACCGCTGTCACTTCCATTTGGACTCTTCATTTACTGGGGGACTAGGAACGTGCCCCTGGACAGGCAGCAGGAACCGACCCCCTTTCTGTCAGGAGTGGGGGTGGCATCAGAAGAGAACAGCTTATAAAGGAACTGGCTGAGTATTTAGGATAAAGCAGTTTCCGAGTAACTTTAAAACAAATACAAGCAGGCATTTATTGAGTTCCTAAGTGTCAGGGAGCATGAGACAGCTGAGTGGGAGGCAGGGACTGGAACATGCCCTCTGTGAGACCACCATGCCCGCCCAGGCCCCCAGAACCAAGGACAGTTAGGAGTGCCTAGTCCAGAGCCGCATCTCGGAGGCCAGGGCCAGCATCCCAGATGTGGCTGATCACAGAGGCCTGTTTAAACCATTCCTCGCAACTGTGCAGTCTCGGCCACGGGAGATGAGTAGCTGAGTGTCTGAGGCTGAATCCTCCCTTTTATACTCAACCCCAGAAGCGCTTATTGTTTGCATTGTCCACTGAGACTCACAAAGGAGGCGTTAACGCAGAGTTGGTCGTCCATGAGTTGGCTCAGTCTGGAGGAAGCCTGGAAAGGCGGAGACGCTCGCCCTGCAGTGTCTGTGGGTGCGGGCAGATGCCATGTGCGTAGGGCGACTGCCACCTCACCATGTGGCAGAGAGGCAGCGGGGTGGCTGCATAGGGGCGTTGCCCTTCCCTGACAGCAGGAGAGGAGAGGCAGCCTGGGGCCACGGGAGAAGCACAGCATTCTGTCCTCATGCTCTACTATGTGTGGGCTCCATGACCCTGAACAGTACGGTGCTGTGTCCCAGCCTGGATTTCTGCGTGTGTACCGTGGGGGCAACCGTGCCTGCCAGACAGGGTTCTATGAGGATGGACTGTATTTGGAAGTGCCTGGCACTGCGCGCAGCCGACACAGAGACACACGTGAATTCTTCGACGTTTGGGAAACGCGCAGTCTGCTCCCTGCTTGACTGAATCTGGCTGCTTGTCAGGAAGGAAGACAGCGGGGGTTCGGCAGGGATGCAGGCCACCCACCGTCGGCTGAGATTCCAACTTGACCTACCAGAGGCCGTGTGGTGACAATGCTAAGTGACGCGGGGTGCTCTGTGTGGTCCCGATTTACTCGCTTCCTGGCTAGGTGACCTCAGGCCAGCTTAACCCCTCTAGGCTTAAAGTCTCTCGTTTGCAAAGATGCCCTTCCATAACTGCCAAGGTGATATAAAAATCAATCAAAGGTATCAAGACTAGAGAACGAAGAAGTCTCTGTCTTTATCTGCAGGAATCGTGGCCTCGTATATTCTTATCCCAGGAAATCTTGAGGCATTCACAAAATACTATCAGAATTAATGAGCAGGTTCTGCAAGGCAGACAGATGCAAGATGAACACCCAAAAATCAATTGTGTTTTTGTATGCTGCAAAAATGAAATTGAGAAAAGAATTCCATTCACAAAAACTTCAAAAAGAATGAAGTGCTTAGAAATATTTAACAAAAGAAGTGCAAGACTCGTGTGCTGAAAACCATCAAGCCTTGCTGGGAATTCTTAACCTGACTCAACCGGATGACATCCCATATTTATGGGTCAGGGGACAATGCTGTTCAGGTGGCAGTACCTCCCAAATTGTTCTGTAGATTCGACACAATTCCTGCCAAAAGCCTACCTGCATTTTTTGTTTTGTTTTCAGAAGTTGACAAGCTCATCCTAAAGTGCATTTGGAAATAGAAGGGACTCAAAAGAGCCAAAACAATTTTTTTTAAAAAGTACCAAGTGGAAAGCACTGCTCACCCCAGTTTCCAACTTCCTACAGCGCTAAGCGACCGAGACAGCGTGGTCCTGGCGTAGGGTGGCGTGTGGACTTCAACTGAGGGCCCAGGAATAAGCGGACATTTATGGCCAGTTGATTTGCAATAAAAGTGTCAAGAAAATTCAGTGGAAAAGGAATAGTTTTCTCAACAAATGGCACTGGGACAATTAATTGCCTCACGTTATACGCAAAAATTAACTCAAAATGGATGCAAACCTAAAGGTAAGAGCTAGAAGTATAAAAATCTTAGAAGAAAATGCAGGAGTGAATCTTCATGATGTTGAGTTAGGCAATTATTTCCTAGATGTGACGCCGAAAGTACAATGATAAAAGAAAAAAATAGGTAAATAGGACTTCAACATTAAATACTTCTGTACTTCAAGGTACTCCATTAAGAAAGTAAAAAGACAACCACCACCGGGGAGGAAAATATTTGCAAATTATTTATTCCCTAGTGTACAATGTTCCACACAGAGCCTGGTGCGTGAATGCTCACAGCGGCATTACTCACAATAGCCAAAAAGTGGAAAGCGCACAAACGTGTGCCAGCTGGCGAACGGACCGACGGAATGTGGTCTATTCAGGCGACGGAATGCTTCTTGCCAATGAAAGCAGTGAGGAAGGGATACAACACGGATGAACCCCAAAAGCATTATACTAAGTGAAAGCAGCGAGACACGAAAGAACGCGTGTTCTGTGGTTCCGTTCACATGAAGCATAACGGCAAATCCTTCGGGAAGGAAAGTGGCTTCGGGCTGGGGGTGGGAGTGGTGAGCAACCACGGGGCACGAGGTTGCTTTGGGTGACAGCAATGTTCTAAAATGAGGTTGTGGTGATAGCTGCGCCTCTCCGTATATATACTAAGGATCATTGCGTTGCCTGCGGTCCTTGGTTACAGCAGCGCGAACCAAAACAAGGGCTAAACCAGCGCTCGGTTACATACCTGCCCGGGCAACTGGAGATAAGCAAGTTCCATGGGACCCGGGAACATCTTTGAATTCAAGACTGTGAATAGGTGAATGCTGTTGTTCAGGACGACAGGACGGCTCTCTCACATGTCTGTCTCCCATCGGTCCAGGTGTCCCTCCGATAAGTGAGCACAGTTCCTCATTTCTCATGTATCTTTAAAGAGATGCTTTCCCTCCAACCGGCAAAAGCCCCCGGCTGGGCCCTGATGCCCCTGAGCGGTGGTGTCCCTGCTGTTGCGGTTTCCTGTCCCCTGTGGAGCCCAGCTGGACAGGGGGTGGGAGAGACGCTGCCTCCACACCAGAGCGTTTCTGACCAGGGACTGGGGGGTCACAGGTGAAAAATTTTAAATATCAGATCACTTACACATGGTGTATGGCCTGACTTCTGGGAGCACCACAGGCTAGGTGACAGGGTGACATTTTCCAGGGACTGCTGGAGCAAGAGCGAGGATGCTGGTGACTTCTCTGAGGTGCTGTCCTGTCCTGTCCTGTCCTGAGATGGCCTTGTCTCTCACATCTCCCCCCCTGTGGTGCACGCCTGGGGGCAAGTCTTGCAGGCCAGGGTGGATCCTAGAGGGACCCACCTCCTTCACCAGTGAGAACCCCGGAGCCCAAGAGGGGAATGCTTGTGGCCAGGGAGGGGCTTTCAGGGGCTTTCATTGTTCTGGGCTGAGGAGCAGGGGTTGGAGGGGGTAGGCAGCGTGTTCTAGGCTGGGCATATGGTTCACTGGTGGGGGAGCGATAGCCCAGTATTTGAGGTTTTCTACAAACACCGATGTTTGTTAAGGCTTTTGCCCACAACCATTACAGCAGAATGTCTCCTCATATCTACCTGAGAAAGTCTTACACGTGCAGACCGTTTTTCAGGAAGCACCAGACATGCTGCGGAGCAGGCGGCAGGCCTTATTTGCTTGGTGTGCACAATGGGGAAGAAGAGTCCCCTAGAAAAACCCTGGTGTGTCCTGCCCCTGCATCCACAGACACGGGACCTGCACCCTGCCCTGGGGCCGAGTGCCAACAAGGAGCCATCAGCATCCAACGACACTAACCACAGACCACGTTTTCCAAACGTGAAAAAGAAGTCCAAGTCGACCGCAACAGGGAAGAGACACAGATTATCATCGAGAGCCCCTTCCGGTCACCCTTTCCCTGTGTGGCCTTTCGGAGTCTCCTTGGACCTCAGCACTGCACTCCCAGCCGGAGGACAGAGCACCTAGAACATTCCCAGCCAGCAGCCGGCACTTGCACTCTGCACTGCTGGCACCGCTAACCCAGGCTGCGTCGCCCGGCCGCTCATTTTGAAGCAGTGAGAGCTCAGGACTGGGAAGGCGACAGGGCTCACCCAGCGCCCCAGGGGGTCATGGCGGAGGACACCTGGCCCCACGGCTCCCTCCTGGTCCTCCATGCTTTCCAACCTGCTGCACGTCGGGCGTTCTGGTGGGACAACCCGGGTGAACAGGCAAGGCCACTCAGACCCAAGGTGATGGGGGCGGAGAACCTGGCCTGCTGACTCGCCGGGAGCATTCACGGCCCACAGCCCACGGGCCGGGTGCCCTGCGCGCATTCCCACAGCCACCCCGCTTGGCATCCCGCCTCAGGCCTGGCAACCCCAGAGTACGAGCTCTTAGGGCAGGTGCCTAGGGGGGCTATGTCATCCCAGTGCAGAGGATCCGCAGTATCTCTGAGCAAAAGTCTATTTTCGATGTTGGCCTGGCAGCCCTTTGTCCCAGGGAGCCTGCCCACGCGTGGTTCCAAGGCCTCTCTCCGGACCCTGTCTCCACACCGTGGAAAGGGCTGGAGATAGGAGTAGGTTATGATGAAGCACTACACCCAACAGGAGCCAAACGCTGCACACGGGACCCAGGGAAGCCCCAGACCTGCCCCAGGTCCCCGCCTGGGCTACTGCAGACAATGGCCCCATTCACTGAAGGGGACTCGGAAACTTGAGGAGGTGTTGTTTAAAGTGTCTCTGAAATAAATGCTAACATGCTGACTCAGGCCCCCTCTGAATTAATTTTAAACGTCCCTTAACCCGTTTTTGGCATAGCATGCATGATGAAGCAGGTCCCGAGAGCAGCAGGGTCCAACCAAACTCCCAGAAGCCTTGGCAGGCGGCAGAGGGCCCTATCATCCATCAACAGTGGGCTGAGGGGAGGGGGAGGCGGGAGCCATCAGCCACAGTTCACAGACCACGGTGGCTCCGTGTGGGTGAACCTTCTTAAGAAGGGGCTTCCTGTAATGATAATCACAAGCTTTCACCACGTTCTGCAGCTTCGCCCAGCACCCTAACCCTTCCCTTCTTCGGGAGTGGGTTTCCAGCCGCTGAATGCTGCATAACAAGAGCTCCTTCTCAGCGCCGAGGAAAGCCAAGAGAAACACACTTTTTAAAAAGTGGCACTTCAGCGCAGAGAGGTCTGTTGATGGGAGCTGAAATAATGACGTGCCAGGAGAGATGATTTTTGCAAATTCCTGGAACACACTCTTTTCTCAGGGCAGGAGTCTGCGCCCTTCAAGGCTTCTATGGCCCCAGGCCTCACCCGCCCTGCCTGCGTCTCTAGGCAGCTTAGTCAGGACCCTTTAGATAGATGGTCATTTTAAGTAGAAATGTGGAAAGATGCTGTTAGGTGTCCCTAGGAAATAAGTGACAAAATTGAGACAGAAGGCCACGCAGATGAGAAGACAGACTTAATTGTGCTTCCGTGAGAAATATCCTCCACTGGCTGTGTGGTAAGCAGAGAGACAAGAAGGTCGTGATTGGGGTCCACTGGGACCCTCAGGAGCAACCTCTCTCTTTTACCCCTGTGGTTGGTTAATCTACACATTTCTGGAACTCTCCTTTAAGACATTGTCCCTAACGTTCCTAGTCCAGGTGGATATCCGACTCCAGCCTGAAATCCATTCCGACGAAAATATACTTCCCCAAATTAACAGCCCTCCAGGCCTGCTCATTGCTGCTCTTAGGAGCCCCAGACTTCTGAATAGCTCTTGGCCTTGGAGCTGATTCAGGGTCTCCTCCTTTGCATCCTCCCACGGGCACTCCCTGCCCCGGCAGCAGGCTCTTAAGCCCCTCCCTCCAGCCCGCAGGAAAGGACAGATGCTCAGGGTTCCCAGTGGAAAGGAGAGAAGAAGGGACCCGTTGGGTTATCTGCCAATAGCTTTCAAAGCCTCCCATCAACTGAATGTCATTTTTTGGTTTGTTTTGTTTTTTAAACAAATGCATCCGTCTCACACTCTCCAACACGCGCGGGCGGTGAAGGGTTTCCGCACACCTTCCCTTGTCTCGCGAAGACTCCTCTGCCGCGGCTTCCATTGCGTCCCTCCTGCCGTCGGTCTTTACAGTTTTGTTTGGGTTTGTTTTTTCTTAAGACCCAGCCCGCAATTCGTCTCTTACAAAAAATCTCCCCACTCATCCTTCAGTGTTCACTTCTAGGTCCACCTTCTCTGTGCCACTCACGTTCATGACGACCCACCACCTTCTTCTAAAACGCGCCGAGCACCCCCGCAGCGTCTGTGATGCTGAAGCACAATCCCCGAGCCCACTGTGGGGGGGACTATGCACCCTGACTTACTGGCACCCAGTTCACAATAGGGCTTGCTCTGGCCAGTGAAACGGGTGTGGATGTGCCTTGTGACACCTCCGAGCAGAAGTTTTACGCATTATCACATTGTTTGGCCGTTTCCTGTTTTCCTTCTGCCCTGTGAGCAGTGTATCTCACTTGGAAGTTGCTTTATCAGCCTGGGTCTCAAAATGAAGAGGAACTGGGGCAGAGGGAGAAGCAAACCTTAGTTATTGTAAGCCTCCCACGTAGCTGGTTCCTGCGGCATGAGTCGGCGTAAGCTTACTGATAAAGTGTGGGCTGTGTGTAGCTTTTAGAATTGCTGGCTTTACACAAAGTGTCTCATTCTGGCTTCGCAACAAGCCCAGTGGTCGTTTATGTTCTCCATCCTGCTGACAAGTAACATTCAAACTCAAAATAACGTGTTTGTTTCCCTTCTGAAAGTCAGAGAGCAACAGAAGAGATGAAATCAGGTCTTCTGCAGGGAACCCACAGCTCTGTCCACTGCGCCGTGTGTTGTGGGTTGAGGGGTGTTCCCCGAAAAGACGCGCTGAAGTTCGGTCCCCCAGGGTCTGTGAGTGTGACCTTATTTAGAAACAGGGACTTTACAGATGTAATCAAGTTAACACGAGGCCATTAGGGCGGGCCCTGATTCAGTGTGACTGATGTCCCTATCAGAGACACGCGAAGACACACAGGGAGAATGCTGAGTGACAAAGGAGACAGAGACGGGGGTGATGCAATGACACAGCTTCAGACCAAGGAACCCCCAGGACCGCAGGTCGCACGAGAAGCTAGGAGAAAGGTGCGGAACGGGTTCTCCCCAGGAGCCCTCGGGGCAAACGTGGCCCTGCCAACAGCTTGATTTCAGACGACCGGCCTCCAGAGCCATGAAGGAGTCATGTCTGCTGGTCTCACAGAGCCCCCCAGCTCGCAGTCACTTGCTACAGCTTCCTTAGGAAACCAACACACTGTGACTGCCTCAGTTTCAGAGCAGAAGCCACCAGAGAGAAAGCTCCGTCCGTGGGGTGGGGGACGGAAGTGGGCTGTCTAGAAAAACCTTTCTTCTTCTGTCAGCAGCCTAGTCACCACGTGGTCTTATTCATTTCTGAGAGCCAACGTAAACACGTACGCCGGCAGACCCGGTGACTTCAACGACAGGAGTCCATTGTCCACGATCCTGGGGGCTAGAAGCCCAGCATCAGGGTGTCACCAGGGATGGTCTCCCCTAAAGCCTCTCTCCTTGGCTTACAGATGGCTGTCTCCTCCCTGTGTCCTCCCTCTACACCTGTCTATGCCCTGGTCTCCCCTTCTTACTAGGGCATCAGTCATTGAATCAGAGCCCGCCCTGATGTCTCCATTTTCACTTAATTACCTTTTGAACAATCTTATTGCCAAATACAGTCACATCCTAAGGCATTGGCGATTGGGACTTCAACTCATGATTTGCTGGGGGGGATGCAATTCAGCCCACGATACCATGTTTGCAAACATCTGAGAAGCCCCTCACGAGGCCTGTGTTCACAGCCCATCCACCTGAGCAATCTGGGAACACAAGGGTGGCCCTGCCAGCCCTTCAATTAGCCAAACGCATCTCTGGTCCGACAGCCAGGACCACACACAGCTGGGCCTTCGCTGTTTGCTCACAGCTGTTCGTGTGGTTCTGAGCCATTTGCCTTGGTCACGCTTTGCTGTGCCCTCAGCGTTCTTGGGTTCAGCACTCCGGGCTGAATTAGGCTCCGTCTCAGGGCGTGCTGAGGACTAGTGTTCTGGTTAAATTCCCAACACCCCAGACCTTCGATCCCTTCCTTGGCACAGCCCCCTCCTCATGGTAATTCTCCTTCCAACCTCTTGCTGCCTCCATCTTTATTGTCAAGATTCGAAACAAAATTGATAGATCTGTTTTGAGATAGATAAGATTACTAGACATAGAAGGTTCACCTAAATGACTGCTAATTGTTTAAATAAAACAGCAAGGCCAGTCAGGGCACATGCCTTAGTTGCGGGCCAGGTCCCCAGTAGGGGACACATGGGAGGCAACCACACATTGATGTTTCTCTCCCTCTCATTCTCTTTCCCTTTCCCTCTGTCTAAAAATAAATAAATAAAATTTAAAAAAAACAAAGCATGATCTGGGGGGCTTCTGGTTAGGATGGTGGCGTATGCAGACATGGCTCACCTCTTCACACAACCGCATCAAAATTACAACTAAAATATAGAACAACTATCACTCAGAACCATCAGAAATTGAGCTGAATGGAAGTCTGACACCTCAGAATTTAAAAAACCGCACCTATCAATACTAGTAGAAGAGATGCAGATGTGGAATGGGGTGGTCCCACACCCACATGTGGAGGATAAAAATTTGGGAGAGCTATCTCAGGAGCAAGGAGTCCCAGCCCCACACCAGGCAGCCTAGCCCATGGTTCCTGTGCCGGGAAGATAAATCCCCACAGCTTCTGGCTGCAAAAACCAGTGGGGATTGAACCAGTGGAGAAACTGCTGGAGCCCCAAGCAGTTCCTCTTAAAGAAGCCACACATGGACTTACTCAGACTCACTCCCTCTGAGCTCCAGTGCTTGGGTAGCAGCTTGAAGGGCATCAGTGGCACACTTGGAGAGACCCCTTTTCTGAACCCTCCCCACACAGAGCCATGGGGCCAGCCGGCTGGCGCCATATTTGAGACTCCATCAACTTGGCTAACACTGTCTGCCCTACCCTGAAGATCCCCAGAGACTCCGCCCCACCCAATTTATGGGCCCACCTGAGCTGCTTTTTCATTTGAATAGTGGATCTTGCCTCTTGCTTTCAGACTTCCTAAATCCTATCACACAAGCAACAGTTGGCCTCTTTGAGCTCTGGGCCAGGCACTAGCAGCAGCCAGATTAGTTTCACAGCTTGACTTTGCCTGGGAATCTCTTAAGTCCAGCACAAGTAGCAACCTTCTCAGATTCCTTTATAGCTCAGGAAGGGTGGACCCAGGCAAAAAACAGGTGGAGGCTGACCTTGGCCTGCACCACCCAGGAAACTCCTGGGCCAGCAGACCCAGTGGACAGCAACAGACCACTTTGGAGCACCACCACCCTGCTCTTGCACAGCTGATTCTCCATGGAAGGTGGAGGTTGGTGGTAAGTGGTCACAGCCAGTCCTTGCAGCTGACTGGCCTGGATAAATCCTTCCCTTTGACCTGCCAACAGCAACTAAAGCTCAACTACAAGAGGAGGGTGCACTCAGCCCACATGAAGGGCACACCTTGAGAACCCAGCCTGGGTGATACGGGAGGCTGTGCCACTGGACCCTACAGGACACCTACTACATTAGGCCACACTATCAAGAAATGGAGTCAAGGCAGCTCTACCTTATACAGAGAAACAAACAAAGGAAAGCTGCCAAAATGAGGAGACAAAGAAGTATGGCCCAAATGAAAGAACAGATCACAACTCCAGAAAAAGAGCTAAATGAAATGGAGGTAAGCAATCTATCAGACACAGAGTTCAAAACACTGTTTATAAGGATGTTCAAGGAACTTAGTGAAGACCTCAGCAGTGTAAAAAAGACCCCGTCAGAAACGAAGGTTTTGCTATTGAAATAAAGAACAACTTACAGGGAAACAACAGCAGAGTGGATGAAGCCGAGAATCACATCAATGATTTGGAACATAAGGAAGCAAAAACAACCAGTCAGAACAACAACAAGAAAAAAAAATAATCCAAAAAATGAGGGTAGTACAAGCAGACTCTGGGGCAAGTTCAAGGGGTCCAACATTCGTACCATAGGAGTGCCTGAAGGGAAAGAGAAAGAACAAGAAATTGGAAATCTATTTGAAAAAATAACGAAAGAAAACTTTCCTAGTTTAGTGAAGGAAATAGACATGCAAGTCCAGGAAGCACAAAGAGTCCCAATTGAGTTGGATCCAAAGAGGCCCACCCATCATAATTAAAATGTCAAGGATTAAAGGTAAAGAGAGAATCTTACAAGCAGCAAGAGAAAAGCAGAGAGTTACCTACAGGGGAGTTCCCATAAGACTGTCAGCTGATTTCTCAAAAGAACCTTTGCAGGCTAGAAGGGATTGGCAAAAAGTATTCAAAGTGATGAAAAGCAAGAACCTACAACCAAGATTACTCTATCCAGCAAAGCTATCATTTAGAATGGAAGGGCAGATAAAGTGCTTCCCAGACAAGGTAAAGCTGAAGGAGTTCATCATCACCAAGCCATTATTATATGAAATGTTAAAGGGACCTATTTAAGAAAAAGAAGAAGATCAAAACAATGAACATTAAACTGACAACAAACCCATAACTATCAACAACTGAATCTACAAAATAAAAACATAACCAAAGCAAACTAAGCAAACAAGCAGAACAGGAGCAGAATCATAGGTATGGGGATCATTTGGAGGGTTATCAGCTGGGAGGGGGAAGAGAGAGAAGGGGGAAAATTGTACAGGAATTAAGAAGCATAATCGGTAGGAACAAAACAGACAGGGGGATATTAAGAACAGTAAAACAAAGGTAGAAGTCAAAGAACTCACATGCACAACCCATGGACACAAACTAAGTCGGGGTGGGGGGATATTGCTGGAGGGAAGTGGGGTCCTGGGCAAAGGGGGGCAAAAGGAAAAAATTAGGACAACTGTAACAGCATAATGAAAATACACACAAAAAAACAAACAAAGAAGAAAGTCCAAATAAACAAAAAAACCGAAGCATAATTTCAGTTTTTTTTTTCTTTATTAGTCTAGGAGTATCTAAAGTCAAAATAATAATCAGCTTTCCTGAAACTCTGAATGTTTTCATCACTATAGTGATTCTTCAGTGTAATACGTTCTATTCAAAGAAGACAGAATCATCAAATTGGTGCTAAGATGAAAAATCAGGAGCGTAAGAAAGATAACGACAGAGTAGTATAAGCTCCTTTCGTTTGGCTGGGTGGGAAAGGTGCACCCATGACAACAACTTTGGGGAGAGGTCTGAGAAAATCAGTGGCGCGAACCTTGAGTCTTCCTGGGGGAAAATCAGTCCAGCCAGAAAGAAGAGCAAGTTCTGGGGTCCTGAGGTGGCCACGTGGCTGGAACAGGTGAGGAAGCCAGGGCAATCGTGGTGAGGAACGAGGTTGGGAAGGGGCGAGCTGAGCACGTGGGACCAGTTCTGGAAGGACTTTAGATTTTACCTGCAGTGAAGGCAGCAAGTGCCGGAGGGTCTGAGCAGGCGGACGAACGGCATGATGAGATGCGTGTTTTAAGAGGAGCACTCCGGCTCGCACGTGGAGACAGACTTCAGGCCAGGGATGTGGAGGGAACAGGAGCTCTTAGGAAGCTCTGGGCAGTAGAGGGTACAGGGGGTGAGAAGTGGAGGCTTCGCAATCTGTCTCGCAAGTACAGCCAACTCAAAGAAAGGGAGGTGAGGAAGATGAGGAGAACGCAACAGGAGGGACCAAGGAGGAGCCGTGGAATGAGAGGGACCCGAGACGGCGGTCAGAAAGGAGGAACGTGGCCTGAGCCCAATGCCGCTGTCCCCGGGCACAGAAATCCAAGCCTGGGGACTGAGCCCCACCCACAGGGCGGGACACTGGTGGAGAAAAGAGCCTAACTGGCTGTTGTACAAGAGATGGTGGGAAGAGATGAAGAGAGCAACCCTGCGTGTGTGGAAGGATAAGGAAGCTGACCCGCTGGGGCGAAGGTCCTCGTGCAAGGGCTGATCTTGGGAGAGGGAGCCCACGCTGCCCCTGCTGTGGGTGGGCGGAAGTCTGCCAGTAGCCCCCACGGGAAACCCGAGGTGTCCAGAAGGCTGAGGATGTGGGCTCTTTTCAAAACCCACTTTCTCAGTACTTTCTGTATTGATGTACTTTGGTCCAAGTGACAGCCGGTTCCCGTTGAAACCAGCTATTTTCTTAAAGGCCGGGGAAAGCTCACCTTCCCCTGCAATCCCTTATTCCAGAATGCTGGGTCCTGCCTGTCTGGGAAGAACTGGCTTCACGTGTAATTTCTAAGAGTGCTGTGGGAAACATGTCAGCACGAATATTAATTCTAAGCAGTTAATATGCTTGGTTTTGCTTTGATTCTGGTAAAGGATGAATAAAGCACCTTTATTCGAGCTCTTGCTGACTCCCGGACTGGTCTTAGGGAGACCCCTGGGTCCAAGGTCACAACCTCCTGGACACTCCAGGACTTGGGTCAGGGCCCTGTTGAGTGAGAACTGAGCCTATGACCTCTGCCCTCCAATCTCAGCCCTGCTACTGACATTTTTGGGTGTCTGGAGCGAAGCATCCACCTCCCTGCACTTCGTTCACTAGTTTCTAGATGTTCAAGTGATAATAACATACCGCATAGCAAATCCATGCCTGCGGGTGTTCGTCTGTTGGAAGATCATGTTCGGTGAAGATTAGACTGGCTTCTCTGCTACTCAGGACATTCTGGGCCACTTTCCCCAAATGCTTAATCAGATTGCCCAGCAATAGATGAAGGGGTAAAGAAGATGCGATATCCCCCACCCACACACACACACAATGGAACATTACTTGGCCATAAAAAAGAATGAAATCTTGCCATTTGTGACCACATGGATGGACCTAGAGGGTACATGCTAAATGAAGTAAGTCAGACAGAGAGAGGCTTATTATATGAGTTCACTTATGTGAGAACTTTAAAAACATTAACAAATAAAACAAAACAGAAACAGACTCATAGACACAGACAACAAACTGACGGTTGCCAGAGGGGAAGGGAAATAAGAGGTACAAACTTCTAGTTAGCAAAAAAATAAGCCGCGGGGTGTAGTGCACACAGCACAGGGAGTGTAGTCAATAATGTCATCAGGGCTTTGCACAGGGATAGACTGGTGGCAGACTTTTCACAGCAATCAATCCATAAGGTATATAAATGCAAAATCCCTATGTTGTCCACCTGAAACTAATATAGTACTGTGTTATCTATACTTTAATAAAAAAAAAAAAAGAAAGTGTTCAAGAATCACAGGCAAACATTGCCATTGACCTTGTCAAAACGCTGCCGCCGTGCAGCTGGAAAGCATACCTGGCATTCCCTCTCGCCCAGGGTCTGGACCGAACCAACCACTGGTTTTCCTCCATGGATTTTATGTTAAACTTTACTTCAGTCACATGTGGATTGAATTAAAAAAGAGAGTAACCTCACAAAAAGATCCACAGTGAGATGCAGACAGGAAGCATCCTAACAGCAGTTACTCCTCGGCTGCATTTTAACTAAAGTGACGTGGCCCCGCCCACAGCGCCTCGGAAAGAACGTGCGTATAAAGCGAGATAGGACGGTAAACACCAGGCGTGTGGCTGCTCACCCGGCTCCTTCGGGGTGCTTTCGTGGGACTGCAGCCGGGAGGAGTTTCTCCTCCCCTCCGGTCTTCGGTAGCGAATTAGGAAACTACCATTGGTGTCTGTGTGTTCGTTGGCTAGCGTGGCCATAGCCGAGAACCACAGACAGGGAGGCCGAGCAACAGAAAGTTCTTTCTTGCGGTTCTGGAGGTTGGAAGCCCAAGACCAAAGCGCAGGCAGGTTCAGTTTCTGGTGAGAACTGTCCCCTTGGCTTGCAGATGGCCGCCTCCTCGTCGTGTCCTCACGGGGCCGTTTCTCTCCCCTTCTTAAAAGGCATCAGTCATACTAGATTAGGGCTCCACGCTAATGACCTCATTTTAACTTAAAAAACCTCTTTATTTATTTATTTTTTTATTTATTTTTAGAGAGAGGGGAAGGGAGGGAGACGGAGAGGGAGAGACACGGCAATGTATGGTTGTCTTTTACATGGCCCTCACGGGGACCTGGCCTGCAACCTAGGCATGTGCCCTGACTGGGAATCGAACCCGGACCCTTCGGTTCCCAGCCCATGCTCAATCCACTGACTACACCAGCCAGGGCTAAAAAACCTCTTTAAAAGCCACATCTTTAAATATGGTTACTTGCTGAGGTCTTGGGGCTTGGGACTTCAACACACGAATTTTGGAGGGACAGATTTCAGCCCTTGTCATTCATTTTAGATCGTCGGTAGGTACTCGATGTGTCTCCTTTCCTGGACTTGCATGTAGCCTCCCTGGGTAAAAAGCCCTGCTTTAAGATCCTCTGTGTCCCCAGGAATCATTTGTTTGATGGATCTTCCTGATCACTTGGAATTTTTGTTCGCCTGTGTCCTGATGCAAATGTGTTTTGAAGGAGAAAATAAACCAGCCACTGCGACTTTGTGCCAGCAGCTGGGCCGGATGATTTCCGAGGTTCCTTACAAATCTTGTGACTATTCACCTCCCATCACGATGCATGTGGCTTCCCACAAAATCTTCTCCTGAGGAGTTCCAGGCATGTGCCTATTTCTTAGATGCCCCCAAGAGGTTGCCACCTCTTTCTCTAACTTTTTCTAATTCTCTCTGCATTGCTTGTTTTCATATCTGCGTCTGGCAGTACCTGCGATCCTGGCCTGATTAGGACTGGGGACTAAGGAAACTGAGGCAGGAAAGTGACTTGTCCCAAGCCTTCCCACATCATCCAGACCCTGTGGTGACTTAGCCAAGGTCTTCCAGGTCCAAGGCCAGGGTTCTTTCCAATAACCTATCTTTCCTCATGACACAAAGAGAATACCAGGGCTTTATGGCTTATGGGCAATAATTCACATAATGAAGTGAGATCATAGTCTCCCCTATGAATTCTGAGGGACCCTAAAACAGCCTCCCTTTCAATACCAAAGGATCTAGCATGATTCTTTTGTTAGTTCATAAAATGCTCAAATGTTCAAACCATATGTTTAATTCCCAATGGTTATATTCTTCCTTATATTAAAAAAAAAAGAGGAATTTTTCAACATCAGGTAGAAAAATAAGCACGGATATTGGGGGAAATCGTCTAAATGCAACGCCGAGTCAGCGCCAGGACAGCGGAGGTGCTGCTGGCTTTGCGGCCGGCCGGCATCTCCCAGCCTGCACTTCATCAGCAGGTGCGAGACAAGTCGTCCCCGACGTCATTTGCACACGAACATGAGCCTCGCTAGACGCCTCCTGTGTTAATATTGCCTCTATTAAAAGGGGAAAGACGACTTAAATATCGAGCTGTCTTTCAAATCAGATTATACATAAAAATAGGCAGGCGTAACCCAGAGCTTCTGTGGGCTGAGCTCAGTTTGAAAGTGCAGGTGAGGCCTTTGTGCGACCCTCCCGGGCGCCGTGCTGTCCCTGCACAGAAAGGACAAGCGAGAACAGCCATGCCAGGACAGAAGGCATGTCTCCATGACAGAGCCTTGCTGCCAGTGATTCCTTGTGCCCATCTCGGGAATGTGGCCCTGACCAACAAAAGACCGTGTCACTGGCTTGGTCCCTCTGTGGAGATTGTAATGGTCCCTTTTGACTCCCCGGAGTCTGACTTTCTGAAACGGATTTTGTTCATTTTCCCCCAAGATGGGGAAACCGCACGTGGCAGGCGATGAATCAATCAGGTCTGCCAATAAGGCTCTGAGAGACGACCGGAGTGAGGCAGTCGGCGTGCGTGAAACTCCCCGGACGCAACTGAAGTCGGGCTGTGACACACAATCGCATCTGTGTGTGGCCCAGCAGCCGGCAAACTGCTTCCCTGCAAGGGGAGAAGCGTGCCAAGGAGGGACCGGGGACCTTTGTTCATCCCTGCATCCCAGAGACGCTGGTTGTTCAGCTGGTGGGGGAAATTTCTAACAATCAACACACACATTGTTCACTGTTGCACAGACTGATTTCTTTCCTCTCCACGCCTTCATTTCTAGTTCTCCCAAGTATCTTTCCCCTTTAATTTTATGGCATTTTTACGTACATGTGCAAAGAGTAGCCATACCTAAAGTCAGAGGTATCGATTGTCTTCCCGGACTCCAGTGGCTTTGCCGTTCTGTGGTGCTCCATATGGGATACAAGAGTTCACATCCCCTTCCCGTTAACAGCATTGATGGATGTGTCCCTGTTCTCAGAGCCACAGCAGAACTCAGCATCAGCAGCAAGAATAACAACGCATTCCTGACACCACCCCTGGACAGTTTGCTACATTCTTCCCAAGAGCGGCTTGCTGGCCCTCACAAAGGTCACTGAAAAACCAGCTGGAAGCCAGGAATCCCACTGTGTGAGCAGAAAGTCCATTCTGTGGCTCAGACAGAAGATCAAGTTCATGGACACACTTTGGTACTCTGGTAATCCCAGATGAAGGTCATCTTTGGGCAAAATCCAGCTTTCTCAAACCCAGGCACAGTATGGGTTCGCTGGCATTTTTGTTCTGTTTTATTTTTTTAAACCGGTGCTATAAGTTAAAAATGGGAATCTCAACCACACAGCCATTTTTTTCTTCGTGTTATGTGACCTGACCCCAAAAAGTCAAAAGCAGGGGCAAGGGCCACGGCTAACAACAGTTTGGCTTACAAATTTCCTCCAAGTCATCCAGGAACCCACGTGTAACTTGCACAGCCAGGCACATCAGTAAACAAGCCAAAATGCCTTCAGGATGACAGACAACTGCAGAGCAAGGGGACTGAAGGGATGTGGTACAGACACAGGAAGACCAGTTGACAGGCTAAACTTGAACTTAGAAAACAGTAGAGTGAGCTAGAATTTTGACCTGTAAACAAATAACCCCCTTTAAAATCATGTACTCTCTGTTCTCCACACGGAGAATCCAACACAACTTTCGGAGAACAATACAACCATGGAAAAAAATCTTGGCCAAGAACACAAACTTCCTGCCTGTCTCTGGTGTCCCGAAGGACTAGGGAAACCTGAACATTTAAATTAGCCTCCGATGCCAGGCGCTGGCGGCTCCCCATGGGACTCTGGGACCCTCCTTCCGACCCAGAAGACGGCAGGGTACTCACCAGTCATGAGGGTGTAGTAATTGGGGTAAGAGAGACTGGGGAAGTCTGGGGTCAAGTAATCCACTTTGACGCCCCTGCTCACAATCTCTTTGAACCCAGGCAAGGACTCCAGGGCCTCATCACTGATATAGTCCGAGCGAAAACCGTCCAGCAGGAACACCAGGAGCTTCCGTCGGGCCGAGGCTGGCTGGGACAGGCCAAGGGCAAGGCCCAGCAGGAGGGCCCCGAGTCTCACAGCCATGCTGCCAGGAACCTGCCCAAGCTGGCTGGCACGGCCGTCCCCTTGCAAAGACTGAGGATGGAGAATCTGTAGCTCTTCTCTCTTCTAGGGGCTGGATCTTGACTGCTGGCCTTCCTGAGCCAAGTTCACGTTCAGAATTTAAAGATACAGCACCCTTTTTTGAAAAAACATCTCTGCTTACCCTTTGCTGGAAAATCAGGAGACCCACTCCCTCAGAGAAGCTGGGTCCCCAAAAAGCCTGGAATTAACACCAGGGGTGAAAGTGCAACCTTATTATTTTGGGTGAATGTTCCAGAAATACAGGCACCCACAGAGAGGAGGAACTTTAGAAGATGACAGAGGTCAACACTAACTTTGTAGTTGGGCTCACCCAAGGGATGAGCCAAGGAAAAGGTCAATCTTTCAAATTGCTGTTATCCCACATCTTCGCTCGAATTAAACTCTTTGGCTGACTTTCACTCACGATTCTGGATGCAAACCTCTCAGCTCAGGGTATAAATGAGAGACAATAAAATCCAGTGGGCAGTCACAACAAAGTGTTTGTCTCTCCCCCCACCACTTATTTGTCACATGCAGCTCTATACAGGATTTATTGCTTTATTTTTCCAGTTGCTGGTGTCCAAAACCATCTACGGGGGTGGGGGGGGCGTTCTCGGCAGAGCTGTAGAGCCAGAGAGAGACTACAGGGGTCATTCCTGCAGACTGTTCCGAGGCAGCATCGCCCCAGGCAGGCAATGCGATGAAGAGATGGAGGATGAGCATTTACAATGGAAAAGCAGAGCCAAAAAGTTTTCAGGCTTTGGGCTTCCGGCTTTGCCACCAGAAGGACCGGGTGGGAGAGGGAGTCGGAGGCTGAGCACCAAGTCCCATTTCTCGGGGTTCCCTACAGCGTGTCTTTCATTTGGCAGAAAATTAAAAAGGCTTATAAAATGTTCATGGCCCTGAGCCAGTGCTTCACAAGAGTTAGCTATTATTAGCGTCCTAACGGTGCTCGGTGCTCGAGCCTGTTGAAACCTGCAAGGCTCAGTGCAAAGCTTCACAGGGACCCAAGGCGGGCAGAGGACATCAGCCACCAGACCGTGGCCGATTCTAAAGCGCCCCTCCCCCCTGCCCCGTGCCTGTGCCTTCTCTCCTCTTCTCTCATATTTAGTGTCCAGTCCTTACACAAGCCCGGAAGTCACTTTCTAAATTGCGCTATAAAAAAGTACAGCCAAGTGACCATTCCCATCTCTGCGGACTGACCCAGGGTTTGGGCTTCATTTTCTCAGGCCAACTGTTTTTTACAATGAACAAATAAGAAAAAGAGGAGTGCTTATTCCGTAATCTTTGTTCGTTTGAAAACACAATGTAATCCCTATTTCTTTGAGTTGTGGGCTATTGTTGTTATTCTAAACAGAAAAAAATAAACAGCGTGGAAGAGGGAGAGAGGAAGGAGGGAGGGAGAAGGGGGGGGCGCTGAGGGCTGAGGGGCTGAGTTTCCTCCAGGAGCAAGCGCGGGTCCAAGGAGGCAGCAGACGAGTGTGCTCAGTCAGGTCCTGAGCGAGTCCGAAGTTTCTGGACTGTGAAGATACTAGTGCCAGACCACGTGATCTGCTCTGCGGGTGGCAGGTGCCCTGGTCTTGTACGTCTTGACCTAGAAAAGGCTGGAAATAAGGAAAGGCACTCGATCGGAAAATGCTAAGCAGTATCAGGGGTCCAAAGTCTGTGGTCCAAGACCTTGTTTGCCTGTTTTCTGGGGTCCTCCACTGGGGATGGGTATCAGCACCTACCATGTAAAAGTGCTTTTTGCCACTTGTTTTTTCACGGGTTGGCAAGGCTACAAGGTCATTGCCCGTGGGGGTTAAACCTAGATAACTAAGAAAAAGAAGAAATTTCCTTTAGACCTAGGAACTACCTTTGCCCTGGAAGCCGCTCCAGGTCTTGCTAGGGACACGCATGAGCTCTCAGGCAGGTGCTGCCCCATCTGTCAACACCCCGGGGCCTGGCCTCCGTGGACAGATGGAAGGAAGGGTCCTAGGAGAGAGGAGGCACGATTGCAGGGCCCAGAACTCTGGCATTATGCACTTGTGTGACTCCAAGAAAGTTGCCTTTCCACGCTTCAGTTTTTACCTCTGAAAAGTGACAGGCGCTTTAAGGTCCTTTCCAGCTATAGAATCGACAAGAATCAAACGTCGTGACCCAAGTCAGCCCGTGCTGGCCAGCATCAACCCTCATTGGTCCTGTTCAGCCATCTCAGTTTCGTCAGCCGTGCCAGCCCCGTCGGCCCATGCCCACCCTTCCCTTCCCTCAGAATCAGCAATTCTGTCTCAGCTCAAAGTCCCTGACCAAGGCAAGTATCCCATTGGCCCCCCCCTCTGCTAAGGCATTGGAATTAGAGTCTTAACACGTTTTAAATCACTGGAACCCTACCGAATATGTTCTAGATCCAGGAAAATACTCTTCTAAAGTTAAGATGAAGTAAAGACATTTTCAGAAAAATGAAAGCTGAGAGAATTGGTCACCAACATACTGGTACTACAAGACGTACTAAAGAATGTCCTTCAGGCTGAAGGGAAATTACTACAAAATAAAAATGAACATCAACAGGAAGAGAAAAAGTTATCAGAAATGGTCAGTGTGTAGGTAAATATTAAAGACTATATTTTCTTCTCTTAATATCCTTTAAAAATAATAGTTTATAGTAAAAATAGTAACACTATGATGGGATCTATAATTTATAACGTAGGAAGACTTAAAATATAAAAAACAGTCTCTTAAAATACAGGGGTAGGAGGTTTAAATGGAATTAAACTGCTGTGACATTTTTCTTTCATTTACAAAATGGAAAAAGTCAGGTATAAAGAATAAAGTGTAAAGTGATCAAATACTGATTTTAAGTAGATTATAACAAGGATGCACATGGTAATGCCAAGAGCAACCACTCACGAATAACAAGAGGCCTAAGTAAAAAGACGATAGAGAGGTAAACTGTATCAAAATCATAAAGGCCATCCCTGACAAACCCACAGCTACCGTCACGCTCCATGGTGGAAGATTAACATCTGTCCACTGAGATGAGGAACCAGACGAGGCTGGGCGCTCTCACCACTCCCATGCAACATGGTGCTGGAATTCCTGCCCAGAGCAAACAGTCAAGGGGAAAAAGGCATCCAAACCAGAAAGGAGATGTTCAATTTCTTCTATTTGCATATGACATGATGCTATTTATATGTATATACAAAACCCTAAAGACTCAAAAAAAGTTTTTGAAAAGTTTTTAGAACAAGTAACAGGTGAATTCAGTAAAGTTGCAGGAAAAAAATTAACATACAAAAGCCAGTTGTATTTATATACACTAAAAATGAATTATCTGAAAAGGAAATATATAAAACAATCTCATTCACAATACCATCAAAAATAATCAAATACTTAGGAATAATTTAGCTAAAGCGGTGAAAGATCTGTTGACTGACAATTATAAGACACTGTTAAAAGAAATTGAAGAAGACACAAATAAGTGGAAAAATATTCCAACATCATAGACTAGAAGAATTAATATTGTTAAAAGGCCCATACTACCCAAAGCCATCTGTAGATTCAATTCAGTCCTTATCAAAATTCCAGTGACATTTTTCACAGAAATAAAATAAATCCTAAAATACATATGGAACTGTAAAAGACCCTGAATAGCTAAAGCAATCCTGGGAGGGAAAAAAAAAGAACAAAGCTGGAGACATTACACTTGCTGATTTCAAATGTTATTTCAAAGCTATAATAATCTAAACAATGTGGTATTAGCATAAAACAAAAATGTAGACCAGAGGAACTGAATTAGGAGCCCACACAAATACAGTAAACTAATATTTAATAAGGGAGCCAAGAATACTCAATGGGGAAAGGATAGTCTTTTTAATGAATGGTCTTGGGAAACCAGACAACCACATGCAGAAGAATGAAATTGGACCCCTGTCTTATACCACTTACAACAATGAACTTGAAATGCATTAAAGACCTAAATTTAAGACTCAAACATAAAAATCCAAGAAAAAAAAAAAAAACAAGAAAAAAGATCCTTGACTTTGGTCTTGGTGATGATTTTTTTTTTTTTTTTTTTTGGATATGATACCAAAAGCGCAAACAACGAAAATAAACAAGTGGACTAAGTGAAACTAAAAAGCTTCTGCACAGCAAAATTAACAATCAACAAAATGAAAAGGCAGCCTGCAGAATGGGAGAAAATATTTACAAATCATCTATCTGATATGAGATTGACATCCCAGATATGCAAGGAACTCAACAACTCAAAACAAGAAAAATAACATCATTTAAAAAATGGCAAAAGACTTGAATCAGCATTTTTCTCAAAGATATACAAATGACCAACAGGTGATTCCCTGGACATGCGGGTGGTAAGACAGAGGGAGGGGCCTCGCGTGGTCCGCAGGGTTCCGGCTTAGATGGCGGAGGGACACCGTGTGTCAAGGTCCGCACTAGAGAACTGCCTCTTCAAGCAATTGCCTCATCATATAGATCAGAAGAACAACAACAACAAAAAAAGACAAGATCACTGAATTCAAATCATGAGCCAAGGTAACAATGGGACTTTATCTTCAAGACAGAACTAGAGAAGTGACCCCCCCGCCACCAGCCCACCCACCAAGAAGGAACAACTCGGAGTCCTGGCTCAAATACAGTTAAAATGACCTAATGTTCCCTCTTCACGGCTTTGCTGGATAAACAGAAATCATCACGTATGCAGGCGGATGTAAGGTGGATTGTGTCATAATTATACAAGAGTGGAGTGTAAAACTCACTGAAAACCGACTGCCTGCAATGGCCTCATACGGCTCCATGAGCAGGGCTCAGAGATTCCCTGTCAGAGGCGTGTGGGAGCCAAAGCCACAGAGACCGAAACCACAAATAGGCAGAGGCATTAAGGTGGTGGAGAGAGAGCAGCAGAGGTCTAGGTGGGGGTTGTGTACCCCTAAGAGAGAGAAAGCAGGAGCAGCCCGCCTTCCTTCTGCCCTAGACCCTCTGCCCGCTCCATGTCCAGTCTACAGTGTCCCTTTAATGAACCCCTTTTTTCATAAGGGGGTCTGAGTCTTTGCAAGGTCTCACTGCTGGGTGTCAGAAAACACCTCTCCAATTTCATCCCCTGAGAAATTTTGCATTATGCTAATCATGTGTCTGCCAGAACTGGTTCCAGTGGAGACAGAAGTGGCCCAGATCACCAGGAACACACTCTCTAGACCTGCATTTAGGAGACCTGCAATCAGGAGAGTTTGGTCTTGGTTTGGCCCCAGCTCTCCTCTGATTGATAGAGGCTGACCCAAAATTCCAGTTGTTGGGAGCCCACTCTCTGGAGAGATCCATGGATTGCAGCAATCTGCAGACATAAATGTATTACAGAGATAGTTTATCTTGTTGAAAACAGCAACTATATTTTAACACCAAATGTTGTCGTCATGCCAAATTCATGCAGCACTTTCTGATCTCATGTTATAAAAGAGCTGGGTAGACCTGTTGCCAAGGCTCTGTGTTCCATTCAGTGCATGCTGCTTGCTACGAAGGTTTAATTTTAAGTTTGGTTATAGATGTGTAGTAGACAAAACCTCTAAAGAGCTTGATGGGGACATCACTCCTAGGAATGTGATGGACTAAATCCCCAAGACTGGCCTGCTTGTTGCAAACAACTAAAACATCAAGTGATTTCCTTCATATACTCGTAAAATGTATTAATAATTTCTCCAGAAAGAAAAGAATCGTAGAGCCCCAAACAAGAAGAAGCCACTCTGGTTGGAGCACTGATGTCAGCTGTCACCGTGAGCCACTGTGAGTGCGTGAGCCCATCTGTGGTGGTCTGAACATTTGTTTTCCAAGTTTCATTCCTGGCCAGAAACAAGAAACAGATCCTAGGCAGACAGAGATGAGGAGTGAGGAGTCTACAAGACTCATGAAGATAGGACGCTAAATAATTGGTATAAAACCATCACTTAAAAAAAAAAAAGACCCTCACCAGCGCTGTGGTGAGTTTGAACCCCATCTACATCCTCACATAGCCCAAGCTCATGTGGAATATCTGTATAAAATGGATCATAAAGTACTAAGCAAACTTCCAGATTTGGTACCAAACCGCCCATATTCTCTGGCCACAATCGAATTAAATTTTAAGTCAGCAGTAAGAAGATAACTTTTTAATATTTTTCTAATGATAACTTTCTGGATCGTGTGTGTTTGGCAATTACAAAAACACTGAATAAGTCCTGGGTAAAGAGGAAATCAGAATGAGAATTAGAAAATATTTAGAGCCAAATTGTAACATGAGTACTACATGATAAAACTTGTGGGATGCACCTAAAATTGAATTTGAGGGAAATGGGTCACTTTCAATATTTACATTCTAAAATAAGCAAGCTGAAAAGTAATGAGCTAAGTATCCAACTCGAGAACTTTGCACTAGTAAAACAGAACAAACCCAACAAAAGTAAAAGTAAATAAAAAATAAGAGGCAAAATGAAAGAAGTAGAAAATAAACAGAGAAAAAAATAGAGAAGATCAACAAAACCAGAAGTTGGCAAGTTCAATAAAAAAGAGAAAGTGTATACAAACAATAATAGAAATGGAAAGAGACGTAAGTACAGATCCTGTAGTGATCAAAAATTAAATAAGACACACTGGGTAAGTTAATGCCAATGAAATCGAAGAGAAAGGAAATTGCCAAATGTCTGGAAAGCCAAAACCTACCAAAATTGACTCAAGAATAGTAGGTGCTAATAGTATTAGAAATTCAATAAGAGAAGACATCCAGAAAAGAGATTCTATTAAAAAAGCAAAGATACTAAGTAAAAATCCATGCTATATAAAAATTGAAAAGAAAATGCCAATAAAAATCCTTATATATTATTTTTAAAAAACTGATAGCTCTGTTTACCACAAAGGCCTAGAAGCAATGGTATCTCAGGAGGAACGGGCTTGCGGTGGGAGAGCCAGTGGGGGAGGGGGGTCGTCTCCTGCCTCCAGCTCATCGTTTTTGATGGTCTCAAGGTAAGTGCCCTGCCATCTGGGAGCAGGAGAGAGAAATGTGCTGAGCAATGAGGACAGTAATTAGAAGACCACACAATCTGCCAGTATAATAATTACATGTCACTCGAGAGCCTTGGGTAGTTACTGGCTCCTGAAATAGACAGAATAAAATAGATTGACATCTTTTTGTGTTTTCAAGAGAATGGCATTGCCAAAGAAACCACAAACCTAGCCTGCAAAAGCCTGGGATGGTTCAAGCCCACACATCATCCCCCAGGCCCCTGAAGCAGCGTGGATAGGAAGTGGGCGGTGAGCACCATTCGGCCTGAGGAAGGGTGGACACCACACCTGCCTCCAGTGGGGCCACAGGGGAACTAGGCAAGAGGAAGTTTCAGGGGCCAGAGAGGACACCGGACAAGGGAGTTCCTGCCAGGGGACACCTGGAGAGGCCAGGTGGGCTGCTCGCAGAACGCACAGCGCACCACACCAGGGAGATTGCTCTGTGCCATGGCCAGGCTGCAGGGTGTTCCCCTTCTGCTGTGTCCTGAACGGGAATTTGTGCTGCAGATATGTCATTCCTGCTCCACCATGGAGTAATGCAGGGAGGTGGCTGGGCAGCTTCCCTTTTGGTATAGGGGTTGTTGGACCACGAAGAGCCCCAGCTGGACCTGGTTGCAGGGCTCTCCCCTGCCCAGAGTTCGTACACAATGGACTGGATGGGACTCAGTCTTTTGTCCCTCGGGGAACAGGTGCATTTATTCTCCATGGGAAGAAGGGTGTGCGTGAGTAAGTTTGTGCAGGGAGGTTGGCTGTGGCAGGAGCTACTAATCTGTCCCCTGTTATCTAGTCCTCTCGTCTTCTGAGTTGTCACTGGGCATAGTGCCCCCGACTAGAGACCCTATTTCCCAATCTCCCACGCAGGCAAGCAAGGCTGTGGGACTAGATTTGGGATCTGAGTGGAAGCTACATCTGTTTGAACGCACAACTGTTCACTCCACACTCCTCTCTCCCCCTTCCCGTGGGCGAGGAAGGGGGTGGCGGGGCTGCCACCCTGGGCCCAGCCACAGGTGCTCTGTGGCCAACTGTCCCGCCAGCCTGAATTCTCAAACGATCTTGGGGAGCACCGCCAGCCTGCTGTCCCAAACCACCTTTGAACGTGTCCCTGAGAAAAATAAAACTGAATTCCTATTTCATCCAAGCCATCCTCCTCGGGCACGTCTTTGCGATGGCAAAGAGCCAGGCCCAGTACTTGCCTGGCATGGTTTCCCTCAGTCCATCTCTGTCGCTAAGAACAGAGGTTTCATGTGCGATGGCTTCAACTCCCACAGATTTTTCCAGGCACCTGTCCTGTTTTCTATTCCTAGTCATGGCTAAAAAATAATTGGGCTGGTTTTTCCAAGGTGGATGGGACGTCAGAGTCAGACCCCTTTACCTTTAAAAAAAAAAATATATATATATATATATATATATATATATATATATATGGAACGCTTCATGAATTTGCGAGTCATCCTTGCGCAGGGGCCATGTAATCGTCTCTGTGTCATTCCAATTTTAGTAAGTGTGCCGCCGAAGCGAGCACCCCTTTCCCTTTTTACAACGCGTAAGCCACATGGTGGGCACGTCCCCCGTGGGCGGGCGGCGACGCTCCCAGGGATGACTCAGAGTCCCCGGAGGGAGGACGGGATGGCGCGTGTTGTCACCTAGCAAAGCCTGCTGTGCTCGGGGTGCGTCGCCCGGGGCACGGGGCTGATGTCCCGCGACGTCATTCCTACAAGCCCTGTCCGTACTCGTCCTCCTGACTCGGCTGTTCGGGACCTGTGGGGCCTCCGTGAGGCGTGCAGCATGACCGTAGTAGACGCCGTCCCTCGTGGGAAGCGACCTCTTGACCACGGAAGTTGCATTTTTTTAAACTGTGAGATGTCGGGAGCAAATCTGTATTGGGGAACCCAGAACTCTCCAACGGGAAAAAACGCACCTGGATTCCCATGTCAAAGCAGTGCTGTCCGAGGACGCGGGGTCATAGCAGGCGCGTCTGGGCGAGCGGTGGCTGCTGCTTCGGACCCTCCACGACTGCACTTGCAGACTTGAAAGTTCTATATTTTTGCACAGTGTCCGTTCTGACCGTGCATTGGGCTGTCTTTCCACGAAGAACTTCGTTTTCGATGTTAAGAGGGCCCTCGCTCCGAATGGCCTGGGTGGCCATGGCAGAGGGAGCCGCGGGGATACGGGGACCACGGTTCGCTAGGGGGGCATTGGGGACGAGAGCGGGAACGGCCCCTTCGTTGTCCACCTGTTAGGGGGCCCTGGGACCCTTTTTAACCGTTAACAGAGCGTTTCATCTGCCTAGACCCACAGCCCAGAGAAACGGCTTCAGTTCTTCGGAGAGTTGTCTCCCTCCAGTGGCCAAAGGTTATTTTTTACGATTTAAGCCTCCTGTATATTTTTGTGGGGGAAAGCCGTACAGAATCCTCAAGTTAGAAAATGTGACGACAGCGTATAATTTTATGTTTCCTCACCATAAATCCCGGAGTGATAATGTCAACTTCAGAGGATTTTATGAGCGGTGACCGAGCATCCTTACGGGGGATCGACCGGGCAGTGGCGCGCGGCGGCCGCGGGGAGGCAGGCTCGCTCCCGGGACCGTGCTGGCTCTGGCATCGCGGCACGGAAGTAAAAGGGCAGACGGTGGTGAGTCGTGGATTGTCAGTCCCAAATTGCTGAGACCCAAGAGCCATCGAACTTTCAAAGGTCAAGACTGTGGATGCCAAAGCTCGGCTGCAGGGGCTGCCTCTAGGAACGCCCTGCAGCAGGCAGGGACGGCTCTCCCCGCAGGTCTTCGTCCTGACCCCGGCACCCGCGGATAAGAGCGCCCCTACAGCAAAGCGAAACTGGTGGAGCAGACGGGTTAAAGTGGGCAGGGAGAATATCCCGGATTATCAGGGTGCATCCAATGAGGCCGCAGGGGTCCTTCAAGGTGCAAGAGGAGGTCAGAGTAAAGTGTGGTAAGAATGAGACGAACTTGAACCAGCGTTGGTACATTCGAAGAGGGAGGAAGTGGGCCGCAAGCCAAGGGCCGTGCGCAGCCCCCGCACACGCGAAGGGTAAAGTCTCAGACTCTCCCAAGAGTCTCCGGAAAAGAACGCGGCGCTGCCAGCACCTTGGTTTCAGCCACTTGAGACCTACCGCGCGTTTCCGACATCCAGAACTGTGAGATAATAAATGTGTATTGCTTTAAGCCCCTAACTTGGTAGCGATTTGTTTCAGCAGATACTGGAAACTGAATACACACCCTAATAGCTCTCCCGGAGGAATTGTGAAATACTGTCAGACCTTAAATGTACTTACTACCCAGAAATGACCTGCCAGTAAGCTCTGCACCATGGGCTCAGAGGACTCCAATCTGCCCCGGGGAGATTCACACTGAAGACACCTGTGGCCTCCGCTCACCCACAGGGTATTTACTCTGTGCTCCTTCCCACAGTCAGAGGGAACCGTCTGCTGTTCTCCCCAAGCCTGGATGCGCAGTGAGCACATCAGCATGCCAAATAGGATTCTTCTACAGAATGCGAAGGTTGGACAAAAAAAAAAATCTCATTGGTTCCCTCCATTTCTACAAATTCTAGGAATCTGTGAGTTCTTAGCCTCTAGAGCAACTGACAAAGTAACGATACTTTTGCTTCTACAGTTCTATCTGTTCCATGATGGGTTACATCAAAGCAAGACCCGGGGCTTCTGGTTTCTAGAAGGCTCTTCCAGCCCTATAGCTAGATGGATGTTCTTCTAAACAATCCCCAGCTCCCTGCAAGCCCTCCCTTTCTTTCGGCTTCTCCTGCTCCAGCTGGAAGGCAGCCACCCCAGGCTCACAAGTTTGCACGTATGCCCGGGGAAAAGTGTGAGACTCACCTCCACCATGGACAGACAGGCTGCTGGAGAACACAGGCCCTGATTCAGGGGCTGCAGCTCCAGGGTTACCGCTCACAGAAGGTGTCAGGCCAAACCTTCCCCCTGAAACAGCAACACACCCTCGGCTTGCTTAACTAGTTCCCGATAAACTGGAGGATTTAGGCCTGAAAAGGGTGGTGCTGTATTTCATTAAACCCCAAGACCCCAAATTGCTACCATCGTGCTGACAAGGGTTTCTTAAGGCCGTATATTTCCGGAATAAATCATGAGAACTTTCTTTCCCCGACCTGGACTGCCGTGTGTACATGCCACACTGGTGGTACACGAGGTTGTAGCTGGGGTTCAGCCCGGTTTTTCTGGGGGGCCACCCCTCTGGCTCTGGCTGAAGCTTTGCATGGGCTGCAAGTTCCCCTTTCCAGCATCATTCCAGGCTTAAAACTGGTGTGGAGCAGTTTCCTCAGGGCTTCGATCTGACTGCATGTCTTGTTTCTGTGGAAACTCAGCCTGTCCCATTAGCCCCCATTCTACATTCCTGCCGCCCAGCCCACCATTCACTAGCAACTTTCAGGTAGATTTTCTCCTTCCCTGAGTATGAACCTTTGACTTGTAGAGGCTGGAGAGCTTGGTGGAATTCAGGATATCCATACGCGAAGAACTCAATGAAGACCCATATCCCAAACAGCCCACTCAACTGTGAAGACATGAACTTGGTGAATCCTGAAAGAAGGATGAAGCACACCTGTGGCGAGTGGGGCCATGAGGCTGCACCTCAAGCTCGACCGTGGTATGCTGTGACTGACGGGCGGTGCCTGCCACGGACTTGGCGAGGCCACGGAGGCGCATGGCCCCCCCTGAACTGAATGCCGTGTGTCCACTTCAGAGCAAAGCAGCACATCCAGGCTGTATCCACATGGGCTTCTAGGAGCTCACATCCAGAGGTCAAGCAACAAGGTCACAGGCGCCACTTCAGATCCATCTACTGAACAACAACCTTCGAGACTCGGGTTCCGTGGAGCCTGGGCACTGGCGCCCCTCTCCTTTGATCCGGGTCGAGCTCTGTGCCTATCCTGAGCATATGCTATAAGCATTGGGAGTTAGCCCTGCCCTTAAATGGGGGGCTGTCCTGCAGAGGGGGTCCACTTTCCCTTTCCTGGAACTGGGGAGCCCAGGAGGGGATTGGGACTCTTGTTGCCCGCATCAGTTCAGGTTCAGCCAGGACCAAGTCCTGAGAGTCTTAGCCCTGTGTTCTTCCCACCACCGGCCTCCAGCTGCCTCTAAGACTCAACCACCGGAGACCAACCGGAGCCCGCCCCTCCATCCTTCTGTCTGATCACACGCGAGGAAGGCTCCATCGTCATCATCCAGACGCAGAGCAACACACAAGGGCTCCTGCCCCAGGGGGCGAGTGGAAGCTGAAATCCAGCTCAAGTACAGGAGCAGAAAATAGAAGCAGAAAGAAAGCAAGTTGGGAGATGCTCCTGGGAAACAGGTGAGCTCTTAGAACTCAGGGTTAGACGTCAGCACATGAATGGCCACTAGGTGGGGCTCTGTTTTCAAAATAAAGTGTTAATCCCTTAGTTCTGAACTGGTTTTTAAACGGCTCAGCTCAATGGTCTTATCTTGAAAATATCAAAGGTTTATTGATCAAAGGTCTGGCTCCCATGCAGATTTTATGCCAATCTAAAGCCTACAATCTATGTCATAGACTCTATGAACTAAATCTTTCCCTTTTGGTCCCTAGATAATTGTGTTAAATATGATGCAGGTGTGCGCTTCTGTGAATGTATGTTTTTAAAATTAAGCCAGAAAAATTGCAAAATATGTATTTACCCCAGGAACAAAGTATTTAAAGCATATGCTTAAAGTATATTCTGACCTATGAACTATATACTTAATATATAATTTATATAATAAAATGTAAAATAATACTTAATATATTATGTATAATTGCACATAGTATATATTGATACTTAAATAGTTTAAAAAATAAAAAATGTTTATTATATTTTATATGTAATTGTATACATTTGAAACTCTGCAGTTGAGTGATAAATACATGCTTTGTAACTACCATTATATATATAATACCCATTAAATATGTTCTATATTATATTTATATGTAACATGGAAAATATCTTTCATATGTAAAATGTTGTTAAATACATATTTAAATATTGCTGAGTGATAAATACCTGTTTTCTGACTCTTCTAGTTCTGTTTTCCTGTAATAATCACCTCGACCCCTGAAAGAGTAGACTAGTGTTTTCATTGACTTATTCCAAGTATTTAATTCCGTATTTCTCTAGCCCAAAGGTAGTTGGCATAGAAAAGAAATGGAGAAAGAATAAAATTTAAGGGGAAATGGGCATTTGCTCTTGTTCCTCACTTGATTAAAATAGAAAGCACTGAAGAAACTAAGGGTCCATTGTAGCTGAGAGGAAGACAGGCTGGAAATAGTCTCACCAAATGTGAGAAGCAGAAGTCCTCCCCTGACTTCCTAGTGCCGGTCCCTAGTGCACAGCTGACTGGGGGCAAAGACACAGATTTACTAGTCGGTGTTTATGCTGCTTTGAGGAAAATCACGTTAATGTCCAACATTAAAAAACATACATGTGTGGTTTTTAATGAGACCTGATCAGCAACCCTAAACTGTAACTTCTCAGCCTTCCAGGGAAAAACAGAAACAAAAATTTACACCATCACCAGAATGAGGCTTGATGGATAACCTGTTGGAAAACATACACGGACTCTATTAATGACACTGCAGATAAAACTGGGTGGGAGGGACACCTCTCAACAGACTCTCCTCAAGCTCAGCCAGGTTTCACTGCAGGAAGCTGAGACCACCTGAAAAAGCTTGGATGATACCCCGGACCTCCCTGAAGCAGACCCCTCGTTCCAGGGCCCAGGACCTAAACCCGGAGTCAGCCGGAAGATCGCCCAGGAGTTCCTCATTGTGATACCCAGTTTCCCTTCTTTTTGTGAAAGCCACCCCCCACCCCATCCCCCTTTTAATTCATGTTCATTCAGAGATCAGGACTTTTCAAATGAAAACAAAAAAACGTGCAGAAAATAGAAGGAAGTGGCAGAAGCTCATCACATTTTAGGAAAAGCAGTACCCACGGTGCAGCTAAGTAATGGGAGAGTAGGCAAGAAACCTGGTCAGCAGCGTATTGGAAGCCTAAGTTTTCATGTATTTCTTGGACTTGGGACTCAATATCAGAGAACCAATTAGATGAAGTAGGAGAAGTGGGCGGATTGGTAAGACAGAGCTTCTGTAGGTGAATGACGGCCGGAAGCTGGGGACAAGAACTTGGATTGCCACCTACCCTGCCCCTTGTTCTGAGGATAGGATTCCAACAAGCAGACGTGACCACGGACAAGCAGCTCACCCTGCTCGCCCTCTCTCTTATCAAATATTAGCTCTACACTGATGTCACTTCATTTAAGGAGAGGAAGGAAGGGGGGAAGTCTATGGGGGAGCTACCTGTAAAAAGCTACAGAAACAGGGAAAGGGATTTCATCTCGAAGACCCAGAAGAATGGTATCTTTAAATCTACAGCAGGATCCAGAAGATTCAACAAACTGGCATCCTCTGTAGGATATAGAAAGATATAGCCTGTAATAAACAAAAGCAAAAAAAAAAAAAACCCCACAAAAAAAAAATAAGTGGAGATAAAAAATTGAGTAACATGAGAGAAACTAATGCTTCCAACAAATATTTATTCAGACCCCATGATGAGCCAAGCCCTGTGCTGGAAGGAGAATACAGAGGTGAGTGAGACGGCCCCAATGCCATTCGCCGACCATTAAAACACAAACAAAACACTTGACGTGGTAATTGTTATTAAGAAACGAAGAGGGTGCTGACTTAGAGAACACAGGGCAGAGCACCTGACTTAGACACAGCTGTTGGCAAACGCTCCTGAAAAGGGGCGATGCTCCATCTGAGCCGGCGCTGAGAAGAGCAAGTACAGAGAGCACCTTGGGTGGGATGGCGGCGGGGGAGTGACATGTGATCGCAGACCCGGCAAAGCCCAGGCGCTTGCCGAATAGTCCGTCGGGTTGATTTGGCAACATCAGCATGTCCGCTCCTGCAGGACTCAAAGGCACTTTGAATTTTAAGCACAAGAGGAAGTCACTGAGTGTGGACATATGTCAGTATGTATTTATATGTATCTATTTGTTTATATACATACATTAGTTACTGTTGTATGGAGAACGGACTAGAAGAAACAATGGAGGAAGCAAAGACAGCCGGCCTTAGTTTGGAGGGCAGTGCGTTGAAGGGAGGGAGGTAAAGACAGAGACAAAGTGGCTGTGTAGAGAAATATTTTTAGAGGAGGAAACAAGTGTTACTAGTGATGCGAGACAGCGGACTGCGAGGTTTTAAGCGATTCAGGTTTCTGTGTTGACGACATGGCGGATGGACATCAAAGCTTAGTAAGAAAGAGTGAAAACTCAATAGCAAAACTAAACCACATTGCAGTAGCAGGAAATAGAAGGTCTGATGAGGAGGCACACTCCAGAGACTTCCGATGTGCAGAGAGAAAGGGGGCCGGGGTGGAAGAGACGAGAAAGATGCTGGAGAAGGTGGGACTGTTTTCTAGAACACAGGTGGCAAACACAAGGCCCGTGGGCAAATCCGGCCCTCCACCTTGTTTTATCCGGCCCAGCACCTTGTTTCTACATGACGGCAGCTCCGAGCTCCTGCCCCAAGTTAAAGAGTAGTTACATTTACACAGTCCTAAAATTTCATTCATCCCTTTGAAGGCAACCGAGAGGCTGGTGTGGCCCCTGGTGGTGAAAATGAGTTTGACACCCCTGTTCTAGATAAAAAGAAGAAACCAGAGCCATTGAATAAAAACAATAGAGATAAAATAACGACCTTCTGAAACAAATAATACCTTAGACGAGAAATGGAAAAAACTCATCCTTTACCAAGGAAAATTAGAGTTATCCAACATCTGGATATTTCTTTGAGAAATGCTCGATTTTACAAAATCAGTAATCAGATCTTTAAAAAGTTGCCTGTAGAGAAAAATGCGAAGCCAATGTGGCCTTAGACTTGGGCCCTGCAACAGTAGTTACCAGAAGGCAATGGAACTGTATCTAGAGGTTTGAGACTTAACAAGTATGACTCAAGAATTCTACAGCAACTGAACATTATCACCCATGTGAGAAAACAAAGGGATATTATCACATCTGCAAGAGCTAAGAAAGTATCCTATCTCCATGTTCTTACCCACAGAAAAGTGACTCAACTCCTAAGAAGAGGTGACTCAAGAATGGAGAAGTTAAGGGGGTGGGGGGAGGGGAGGGGAGAGGATACAGACAACTGTAATTGAAAAACAATAAAGTAATTATTAAAAAAAAGAATGGAGAAGTTATGATGTAAGAGTGAATAGAAATGGCTTTAACTTAACCATAAAACAAGTATAAAAAGTTGTGTTAAATATACTTTCAAAATAGAAAGCAAATGAAAGGTACATTATACTTGAAAGGTAAGTTATACGATGAAAAAATATATACCACTAATAAAAATTGTGCATAAAATCCCAGATAGCTACAAAATTTGGGAAATGTCTGAAAATTTTGACAGTAGGTAAAAATACTCTATCTGACTTGTTTTGCATAATTGCATAACTGCTCTGAAGAAAATGAATAGCATAATGGTTTAGAGAATAGCAGGGAAACTACGTGACGGGCAGAGAAACTCTCTCTTTGAAGACCTCACTTCCTGATTCTTCGGGGATGGAGCAAAGATGCTTTGAAAGGACAGAATATTTGTGTGTTGATCCCGTAGCACTTCATGAGGTCCAGAACCGACCCAATGGGAGACATAACTGGAGCTCACAACCAATTCAGAATCGGGAATTAAAAGTTCCTTGTTTCTTAATTCAGCCTTAGCTGACACAGAGGTAGTGGAAGAAGAGAGAGCAGGCAGCTTATTCTTCGCCTTGTAATTAAAACAGGGGGACGTTTAGTCCGACATTTACAAAACTGTTAGCGCATCATTTAGGTTAAATCAGGACTTATTCAGCATCCTGTCATCAGGAAGCTGAACAACATCGGTGCGTAAAGAAAGACAAAGAGCTTCTCTGCAATATTGAAAAGTTTGTCTTTGTAGTTTCAGGGGTAACTGGCTTATGACCATTACATCATGAATATTTATTATAGAAAGCCACATTGCTTTAAAGTCTTTGGTTTTTGAACATTGCTTGTTCACGTAAAATGGTAAGCAATAGGAGTTCAATATACACTCAGGGCAGGGGTGGGCAGACTTTCTCGGTAAAGGGCTAGGTAGTAGATATTTTCAGCTCTCAAAGCAGCCACTGACAATGCAGAAGTGAATAGGCATGGCTGTGTCCCCATAAGACTTCCTTTACTAAGTAGGTGGCAGGCTGGATTTGCCCAGGGGCCGTAGTTTGCCAACTGCTGATGTAAGGATGCTTCCCAATCTGCCCTCTCAGTCTGTGGGGCTCCCTTCCCCAGTGACCACGCCCCCTGCCCTGCCTCAGCCACCTTGGGGAACACATCCTGAGTCACCGTTGCACCGTGCCTGGTACCTGTGCCCCTCCGTGACCTATTCATCTGCCCGGCTCATGGACCAGCAGTTCATTCTTTCCCACTCGCTCCCCCTAGAACCCCAGCTCATATAATCCTTTGACCCCATCAGGCCCTTCAATCCATGGACCCTGCCTTCTCTGCACTGCCCTTCATCCACCTGATGTCCTTCTGTCAGGACATCAGAGCCCTGAGTCCCACGGGAAATCATCAGAATCCCTCCTTTGCATAAACCTTTGGTTTCCTGGGCCCTCCTTGCTTTGTCACTCACTTGGCAAAACCACAGCCTTCATTAAGCCCAACTCTCTTCCCCAACGGCCCCGAGAAAACCGAAAGCTGTGCTGCCTGCCCCACTTTAATTCACGACCGAAAATCTCAAGCCAGCACCTTCTGGGCCGGTTCCCCAACCAGTCAATCTCCTCTCTGACCTCACAGCTTCCCTCTCCAGCAACCACAGCACCTCCTCCACCACCGTCACTCCCAGCCCGAGAACAGGCCTACCATTTCACTGTAAAAGGATTGACTGATAACAGTTCCGCAAACACAGGCCAACCGGCTTCGCACTTCCTCCTTCCCTGTGCACACCTGAGGCTGCCGCCTCACCTGTGTGACCTCTCACCTACTGAAAGACACCATTCCAGCAATTCCCCTCCTGTCTCCAGGGTCTCACCGAATCATTACTGTGTGTATTCAAACAGCTGCTATTTCTCCTATCATCTATCTGTCTGTCTATCTACCTGTCAATCATTCTGAGAAGCGAAGGGTGAGGAACTTGACAGAAGACTGAGCTTGAGGGAGGAAAAGCCAATCAGGTAGAGCAAGGCTGTTCTCATCCAATGGGCAGAGCCAGGGCAGAGGAAGATCAGAGCGATAGCGTGGCCCCAAGCCTGCCCCGCCCCCATTCCTCCAACATTCTGGGCAGATTCTGGAAGAACAAGAAGTCCAACTGGTGCAGCTGAATTTACTTGAAAAGGCAAAGAGTTTTTCTGCTCTCCAAGAGCCTGGGCCTGTGCCCTGAGCCCAAGTGGGCCTGGGAAGGGAATTTAGATGCTTGTCAGAGAGGCCCAAGCTCACTCACTCCTAAGCTTTGAATTGTTGCCCTTTTCCTTCTCATTCTGTTGAACAATCTTTATAAACCATTCTTGATCCTCTTGACTAAAATCGGTGGAGGAGGGTACTTTTCTTGTCCAACATTTGCACTGCGATGGCTCAGATGAGCCATCTCGGGAGCAAGTGCTACATGAGACCAGGCATGGTGGCTGCAGCATCTGGGAGAGTGTGGGGCACACCCAGGTGGGGAGCGGGGTGCAGATGGGGGGCCAGGGAAGGGCAGAAGCTTGGCTCTCCCCTGCTGGAAACGGGGGGGGGGGCCTCTCCACCCCCCACCGGCATCCCAGGAGTCAACTTGCACGTTGGGAAAGATAAGATGAGAGTTCACTTGATGGCACAGCTTGAGAGCCCTCTGGGGTCCTGGGCAGGTACAGCTGGCCCCTGGGGAGACAGCAGAGTGGGCCAGTTAACCATGGTCACCATGGTTACCATGGGCACGTGCAGCCATGCCCCACCCAGGAACTTCAGGCATCCAGTGCCCACAGACTCAGGGTGTCTTACTGCGGCACCCCCCTGGGCTTGCCTTAGCAACGCCCGCGTTTCAGGTTCCCCTAGACCCTCAGCCCCCCTCCACCTTGGCTTCCCACACTTTCTGTGTGTACCGGCCCTGCTTTCTAGACTGGCAACCGTATTCTGATACACTCACAACAGGGTCAGATAAGGTCCGCACCACCCTGTGTGTAAAACATTTGAACTGTTTGTAGACGGGCCTCATGGCGAGGAGAAAACTGAACGCGGAGAATTTCTGGGTCATGCCCTCAATATTAGATGTTCATTAGTGGGTTGTCACCAACCCACGCAGAGGCTTGGTGACTGTCACACATGAAGGTCACAGAAATAACAGAAAAGCACTTTCAATTTCAGGGGTGGCCATCAGGAGCCAGTAACCATGGTAACAATCAGAGGTACCCTGAAAAAGTGCAGTGGATTCCTCCCGGCCCTGACATGGGCTTCTTCTCTTGCTCTCCCCGCTTGCTTTTTTCTAGTCTTTCCCCTTTTCTCTATCCCTTCCTGCCCCCACATGCTGAATGTCAGCCCCATGCGGGCAGGCAGGCTTTCTCTGCTTTGTTCCCTGCTGTGCCTACAGTACCCAGAACAGTACCCAGCCACACAGTGGGAGCCCTGTTTGGTGGGCGGATGAACGAACGAACGAACGAATGAGTGATTGAATAAATGAATGAATGAGGAAGCTAACGGCCTGGCACACTGTCTCCATCCTCGCGTTTCTAAGAAGCATTCATTGATATGAAATAAAAATTTCCTTGTGAGCCCTGACTGGTGTTGCTCAGTTGGTTGGGGGTCATTCCATAAAGCAAAAGGTCGCTGGTTTGATTCCCAGGCAGGGCACATGCCTGGGTTGTGTGTTCGGTCCCTGGACAGGACACCTACAAAAGGCAACCGATCAGTGTTGCTCTCTCACATGGGTTTCTCTCTCCCTTCCCCTATCTCTAAAAATAAATAAATACAATCTTTTTTTTTTAATGTCCTTGTGAATCTATATTTTCAGGTTCCACTCACTTCTCGGTCACCGCTAGCCAAGACCAGAAATCTTTGACCCTTGGGGCACCAGAGCTCGGAGTCCTCAGGACCCCGCCTGGCTTCCTGACCGTCGTTCCGCCAAGAACCTGCAGCGTGCCGGGAGCACCAGTGTGTTCTCTCAACTTCTGCTCCCTCCAGCTCCACACCCCACACCTGGGGGGGCTGTAAAAATTGCTCAGCAGAGAGCCCGCGACCTGCACCTCTCAGTCAAATGCGGCTGGGTCAGGGGAGGTTGTTGTAAAACGTGGCTGTCACAGACTGTGTCTGTACAAAGCACAGCTGTCCTCTAAGGGCAGGCCGCGTCCCTGTCCTCTCCCCCCACTGCAGATCAGCTCTCCAAACAGTCCCCTGATGCCACCGTGTGCGAGCTCGGGCAGCCCAGGTGCCCCCGCGAGGGGCGCCTGGTCCGCTAACTGCCCCCGTGCAGAGAGCCCACCAAGCGCTTCCCAGTGCTCTCTCCTCGGCGCCCCATCAGAGCAGTCTGGGACACGCACTGAGATAACCCATTTCACAGGGGAGGGCAGTGAGGCTCCTGTAAGTCAGCAGACTGGCCCCGGCACCACAGCGTCGGTAAGGAGAGGACTCGGGACGGGGACTGGAGCCTGGCACTATAACCTGTTCTTCGCTTTCAGAGAAAATTCCAGGAGAGGCTGACACGCATTAAGTAAGACCGGTGCTCAGGTTTCGCTCTGTCGGAGCCCTCACCTGGCCGCCCTCCGGAGAGCCGGCGCCTGCTCGGAAACACCTTGACACAGCCGCCCCTGACGCTGGTGTTTGCTTCTCCACGCTCTGTCCTAAGCACAGGGGAACCATCTACGCTTAGCAGAGATGAGTGTTTGTGAGTGAGCTTGGGGATCTAAATATGATTTATTTTGTTTCTAAGTTACAAACGACTAGCTGACCGGGGTCGGGGTGGGGGTGGGGTTGGTCTTTAGCCTGCGAAGGAAATTGGGCACTTTCTGAACTTTCTTCTAGGAGAGGAGAAAGGAATGAACGTTATCTAATTATCGAGCATTCATTAGATGCTGCCCACTTGACAGGATCACTCCACCTAATCCACCAGCCTGTGGGAGGCCCCACCCTGGTTTGATCACTGAGGGAAGGGAGCTTAGGCACAGTGAGTGGCTGATGGGATTTGGACCGAGTTCTGTCACCGAAGCCTGATTGTTTCCATGGCTCCTGAGACCCCAGCGATGTCCGCCCCCCCCTCCCCGGGGCATCCTGGGGCAGGGCCGAAAGTGGGCGGTCACCCTCCCCAACACTCTCCAAGCAAGGAGTACCTGTGTGGTCAGCGTGCCCAGCACAGCGCAACCCTGGCCACCAGCTCTTCCGTGTTTGGTGGCGCTGCCCACAGACTCAAAGGGAATGCTGCTCGAAAAACCACTGTTGAAGATGTTCCCCAGAAAAGGGACTGCCTCCGGCCAGTGACAAAGCTGCTCAGATTGACCCAACTCCAGCCTGGCTCCTTCCCTGGAAACCTCTGCTGCACGAAAGCCTCCACCTGGGCCTAGGATGGCTGGAACGTAGTTTTCTAACAGCTCAAGGCCGCTCCCTAGGATGACCGCAAGCCCCCCTTAAAGGGCCCGAGAAAACGCAAGGCTGCCGAGAGAACTGGCTGTTTGGTCCAGCCAACACCTGGAGATAGGCCTGCATCTCCCGGCCTCTGGGGGCGGGAAGGAGCCAGCCACCACACCCACGCGGGGTCCACATGGACCAGCCCACTCCCTCTCACTTTTTGTAACTTCTCTCTTCCCTAACTCCACTGAGCCCCCACTCACCCCCTCCCTAGTCCCTCGTTCACCTTTAAAATGCTCTGTTACTTCTCATGTGCGAGAGGCAACCCATCGCTATTTCTCTCTCCCATCGATGTTTCTCTCCCTCTCTCTAAAATTAAATAAATAGCCCTGGCTGGTGTAGCTCAGTGGATTGAGCACAGGCTGGGAACCAGAGGGTCCCGGTTTGATTCCCAGTCAGGGCATATGCCTGGGTTGCGGGCCAGGTCCCCATGAGGGCCATGTGAGAGGCAACCATACATTGCTGTTTCTCTCCCTTCCTCCCTCCCTTCCCCTCTCTCTAAAAATAAAATATTTAAAAATAAATAAATAAAAGCTTTTTTAAAAAATCGGAGTAGCCTGAGTTAGGCTGTGGCACGAAATAGTCAAGAGCTTGGGGTGGATGGGTGTTCAGACAGCTGCAAGAGCCCATGGGAGCTCCCCCCCCCCCGCCGCCCCCGCCCCACCCCTCATCCAACCTCACAGAGCAGGTTGCCAAGGGCAGGGCGGTGGGAGGAGGCAGCACACTGCTCAGAGCCCCAGGGCCAGGCGCTGCAGAGACACGGCTGGGTGCTCTGGCCGCCCTGCCCCCGCACTCCGGGCCACCTCTGCAGGGTCAGCACCCACCGCTGGGGAGGAGGGGGCTCCGTGGGGCGGGAAGCCCCGACCCCGGACTCTCGGGCACCTTGAGGGGGAGGTGTTCTTCAGGGCTGGCTTCTTCCTTTCAGTCTTAAGAGTCCTCATTCATCTTCAAAACCACTTCACATATCAATATCTGCAGACGGGGGTCAGCTGGGAGTGTCCCTGGCAGTCGGGTGATTTCCAGAGAGCTCAGGGTTTCCTCCCCAGCGGTGCAGGAGGCCTGAGGCACCTGCTGCTTTCCAGTGTCGGAGGAGGAGCCAGCAGGTGTCTCGAGCAGTGCTACGGGTCCGGCTGTGATGAGTGTTGAGGGCCCAGCACTGAGCCAGGCTCTTCCTCTTCACGAATTCGTGCAAGTACGTTCAGTCTCTGGGCTAAAGGATGTTCATCTGGGATGTGAGGCTATTTTAGTGATGACATCTTTAACACAATACCTGGACATTTCACATTTTTATGTTTTTATGCTTTCCTAGTACCGCGCTAGGTGAACAGCCGTGGCATGAGGAGTTGGATTACAGCAAGATGACATAGGCGTCCTGGAGAATTCCAGGACTCTTTCTCCGACTCCTGGCCCGCGTCCATGGGGTATCACGTCCAAAAGAAATATAAATCAACTCCAAAAGCAGCGAGGGCGAAGTCATCGCCGATCTCAGGAAAGCTTCATTAAGTTCCACTAATCCCTGAAGTTGCTTCTACTGAAATTTCTCATCTGACTCTCTCCCTTCCCACCGCCCAAGTTTCTGCGCTTTCTTTTCCACTTCAGGGAACCTCCTGTCTTTCTCTTCGCCCGCACCAGGCTTTTCATTTCTGCAGCTCTGCACGGTGCCAGAAAAGGGAGGAGGGAGAGGGGAAAGTCTTTGTATTCTTGTTTCCGTCATATATGAACCTAAACGCACGTGTAACCGTACCTTCCCAGGAGACGCTGTTTTACTCAAAACGCTAGCAATATAAATCCTTGACCTTTCAACACAGGTCCTGCAACTTCTCCAGGCGTCTTAGAGCAGTGCTTTTCAAACACTCGCATGCCCTGGGAATCTCCTGCGGGTCCTATTAAAATGCAGACTCTGACAACTTGGGAGTCCAGGGCTGGGGCCTGGGATTCTGCATCTAAGAAGCTCCCAGATGAAGGCCAAGCCTCGGATCTCACTGTGACCCTCACTGCTGATGCTCAGACCTCACTCTGAGTGGCAGGTTGTAGGTGACCTCATACCCCGCCCCCCCCCATAATGCACCTGGAAATGCTACAGTGGAGTTATTAAACTTATTTTCATTGCTGCATTTCTCATTTTCCCATGAGGCAACTTAAGGAGTCTGGTTGGCCTGTGATTTCATCTCCTCACAGCTTTGAAGCCAGAGATCCTCTGGCCAGTGGACAGTCTATTGGAGACGGTGCCATGGCGGTGGGGAGGGGTTGTCTAAGACAGAGACGTGTTGACGGGGGTATGGACATTTCCGTTTGGATCTTTAGGGAATCAAGGACTTGACTCCTATTGAAAATAATGTCTTGAATGGGCTTATTGGAAGATTTGGGGAGCATCCGTCTAGGATCATTCTCAAATGTCAGTGTAGCAGGAGGCAGGAGCTGCGCGGATGACTTTTCAGTAGAAGAAGCAAGAGCCTTGAAATAATAGGGAGCCCAGGGCTAATCTTCCCTCAGAATCTGCCCCACTGTCTGTGGTCAGCATATCCCTCCCTGTCCTCCCCTATGGCTGTGAATGGGAATTCGAGGCTGGAGAATTCCGCCACTGGAAGAGACTAGGGGGCCTGGGGGCTGAGGGCTGGGCACTAGGAGTCCGACAGCCCGTGAGGAACAAGACCCAGGAGTCAACGATGGAGCTGCTGGCCAGAGAACATGAGAAAGGGTTTCCCATCAGCCAGCTGCAGTCTCGACGTGGCTGGAAATCAAAGTGTGTTGTACCTGAAGGGGCCTCCGAGACCCTCTGGCTCTGAACTCTTCCACGTGTCGATAGAGAAACTAAATCCAGGAAGCTGGGGGTCTTAATATTTATCGGGGCTCTCAGCTGGCTCTGAACTCATGGGGCAGGGTGCTTTGCAGGCGAACGTGCTGTTTCTCACATTCATTAACTCTGACGCGTGAAACTACACGTGAAAACGGTTCCCAGGAATTCCTTTCTGCTGCGTTTCTGAAACTCCACTGTGGCCAGGAGAAAATTCAGCAGAAAGGGCCATCAGCACATTCCCCAGGGCTCCGCAGTGTGCCTGTGGGCGGCTGCAGTTTGGGGCACGCTGAGATGGCTGCGTCCATGAGTGTATTCCATTCCCCCAGGAAGGAGGCAGCATTACTCCCATTTTACAGATGGGACACCTGAGTCTGAGATTAGGTAGATTGCTGTGTGTCACACATCTGCTGAACTGGGATTCGGACCGAGGCCTGCCTTCTCCCAGATTCTGTGCTCCTCCCCACCTCTGCCCGGTCCCTCGCCCTCGAGGGCGCCAGAGCATTGTCCAGAGGCTCTGGGACCAGGACTCAGTTTTCATGAAACACTGGGAGGAGGAGGAGGATCCAGGGAAGTGGGAAGCGAAGCTCGGCTAGTGCGAGAAGCAGGAAACAGGAAGGACTAAGCGGGACCATCGATGGGAAAACATCTGACTACTGGTGCCCAAAATTCGTTGTACAGTTTTTCCTCCCTGCTCCTGTTTCGAGGAAGGGATCGTTCAAGGTACTTTCCAGCACCTGTCTGAGACTCTTGTTTTGATGAGTTGGAACCAGAGTGGTTATGTGGTTGGTGGGAGCCCCCTGTTCTCACTCCTCTTTCCTTCCTTCCTGTCGTGAGCCCCGGGGGGGAACCTCGCCCATAACACAGCCCACAGGTGTAGAGGTGCGGGCCACGCCCAGGCTCCTGCTCCCATTTCCCTCTGGTAACCACCCAAGGCTTGCTGCCCCCCCCCAACCTGGGCAGAGTGCCTCAGGGGACAGGCAGAGAGCTGCCCTAATGAGCATCTTTGCTCAGCATCGACGTCAACTTGGCTTTCCTTCCGGTCCGCAGTGAGGGAGTCAGCGTCAAAGCAGACTTCCACTGGGAGAGAGATTTTTCTCAGTTTTTAAAATAGGTTTAAACCAAATTAGATGACCCAGATCGTTTTTCCACATTGATGGAGAAAATCCACCCCACACAGCCTCTCCACCTCCCCAACCCACACCCCCACGTCCTTCCATGACAGCTCAGCGGCCAGGCTGTCATCCTTACACGGAAGGATGGGTGAGGGGCGGAAATGGCAAGCCCCAGGCCTGTCTTTCCTGCAGGAAGAAGGCAGAGAGAAAGGTTACCCGCGACTCCGGACCAAAGCAGGAAGCGCGGAGTCTGAGCGTGGGGGAAGGAAATCTGGAGGCTCAGGATTGGCGCACCGAGGAGGGGGAGCTCCGGGGCCTGCGAGAATGCAGGCCTGCGTCTCAGCATCACGTCTCAAACGGCACAAGGCAATGGCGAGTGGGTGACAGGACTTCTGGGTGTCCCCGGCCTGTATGCGGCCCCCGGGGGCCCCAGCAATCCCAGGGGCCACACGGGAACACAGCCGTGTTGAGGATGCCTCAGCCAGCAGAGATCTCGTGCGGCCTCGGAAAAGCCGTGGGGAATCCAGACGTCCAGATGCGAGGAAACGGCCAGGAGCCCGGACACCAGCGGAGGCCGCAGTGCATCACCCCGAAGGGCCAGGTGAGGCCAGCAGCCCCGCAGAGGGTCCGGAGCAGCAGGTGGCCCGACCCCGCGGCTGTGCTGCACAGGCTGACCCAACCAACTCCAGTGAGGAGAGGTCAGAGGTCGCAGGGGCCTCACCCCTCTGCCATGTCCCGGGGAACGCGTGCCTGCTGCCCCAGCTTAATTAGTAGAAGCGCTCCCTTTCTCTCTCAAACGTGTCCTGGATTGATCCGACATGAGTGCTATAAAATAAATGTTATAGAATAAGATGCAGATTGTGGTTCTATTTATTAACGAGAGAACGAAATCACCGGCCTAAGGTTTCTTTGAACGCCTGCCGAGGACACGTTTGCAGGCTGCCGCCAGCAGTGCTTACCCGAGGACGGGGTGGAGACGCGAGAGCATCGCACTGTTTTTATCTGAGCGGCTCGTTGTTTTTCGAAAATGAAAAACAAATGTCCGGTTCTCCGTCCAGAGGGCAGGAGTCACCTGGAGGGGGCGCCAGCGAGGGCGGTGGAGCATTTCTGCCGAAGGGACTGAGCGTTTTTCTTAAACTGGGACAGCTTATATTACTGCAAACAAACCGAGTTTGCCAGATCGGCCTCAGCAGAGCTGAGTTTGTTTTTCCTGTGGCCAGAGGGTGTGGGCTCACGAGGAAAATCAGATCAGCCAGAGAGACGTCAGCGTTTTCTCTGTCCAGCTGAGCGTGGGTTGAGGAGTTTAACGACTGTACTGTAGTTGAGCTCTTGAAAGACTGGCTCCTCATGTCTTCCCATGGACAGAAATTGTTCTGTTCTTTTGTGAGAGCCTGGCCTGCTTGCTTTCTCACTTTAAGGTTCTGCCCTTGGTCCACACTCAGACGGATAGCCAGTGCCAGATTCCACAGTGCTGCCGCCCCGGGCTACTGGGTATGGTCACTGTCCCCCCAGCCTGGGCGGTCAGGCGGGGTGGGGCAGCTGCGGCCCCTGGACAGTCACTTCCGGTCTGGAGAGGCCCCTGCATTGCCCCAGTGGCCAGATAAATGTTCGCATTTGCTCTGTGTGCTGCACGTGACAAAGACTAGGGAGCCCTCTGGAGCACCGCTGCATAGCTGAGGAGGCCCTGTGAGGTGCTGTGACGTCAACAGAAACGTCATCGCACCAAAACCTAAGAACGCTGTGATACAAGTCGCCCTGTTCATGGGCTCGCAAGGACATTGTCCCGATCCCTTGGGGGCAAGTAGACCGCAGAACCTTCCTGCTGCCCTCGGGGTGCGTAATAAAGTGCGAGCCGGGTCTGCAGCAGTTGGCAACGGGAGAACCCCCTCCAAGGACACACTGTTCTCGGGCCCACTGCACTCCTCATTGCGAGAGAAGGAGGTACTTAGATGAATCACTTCGATTTTGGTATTGGCAGAAGGGAAGGAAAACTACCATTTATGGAGTTGTGGACATCCAAAAACATACAGTACACTACGTATACCTTATACACCAGACTGGTCTCCCAATTTGCTCTTTCGGCTACTCTGTGACATGCCCTATTTCATCAGTTGTACCTCATGTGTTTTCCCCCTCACTTTGACCTCTCTCAGATTGAGGGCACCTTCCAACCCACAGCCTCTGACAATCTTTGGTTGTCAGGTGGCGGTCATGATACAGTTATCATTGCTTAAAACTGCTAGAATATAAAAGTGTCAGCTGCAAAACTTAGAGTGACCTGAAGGAAGGTTCTAGAAATAACAGTGTAGCACATTTTCACCCATAGGCTTCAAGTGAGTGTGAGGAGGAGGTGGGAAAGGTGGTGAGTCGCTGTGTTCAGCGGCAGGCCCGCAGGAGGAGGCAGAAGTTGGCTGAAGTTGCATAATTGGAACTCCAGCGAACGAACCAGACCAGTGGTTTTAGTTCCCCGATGGGTTATTTTAAGAAATGCTGCATCACCATCGTTTTCTTATAGAAATATTAAGAAAAGTTATCCAAGACTGTGGAATAAGGCAAAGGAGAATGGCGTGTCCTCCAGTGTGTCACAGGTCACTTAATGGTGGAATGGGATGTTCTTTTGTTTGATTGGGATCTACTCTTCGGTGAAGGTGTACAGTTTGTGAAGTTACGTGTTCACTTAGAGGTTTTTTGTCCGGGTGAAATGGAAATGATCTTCGTCTAACAGAAAAGTAACTATGAAGATATGTTTTACTGCCTTGTAGGACACAAACAAGGTATAAACCGGCTTTGTTTCTAACCTAGCACGATTCCTCCAACACATTTTTTTAATGCCCACGTAATGCTTTCTTTCTCTGCAATCCTCCTTGGAATCAGGCGTGCCGCCCCGCTGGTTCCGCCTTAGCTTTGACCTTTGTTCACTCCGCACTTGCATGTGAATCTTGTTCAACTTTTTGAAAAGCGTGCGCATCAACAACTAAGTGGAAACGTGATTTAAAAGAGTTGGAATGTGAAGAAGTTGTAGAAATGCCTTCACCGATTTATTTCTCATTCTTCTTTAGGTTCTGCAAAAGGCAATTAATATTAAAACTATAACTAAGTGCAAGCAGGAATGTTCAGTAATTTAAAGTAAAAACCCTAAGTGATAGGAAACCGTGGCATCATGATTTAGTTGGCGGTGGTATGCAAGGGAGCTAACGAAATGCAAACATAGCTGAAGCAGAAGGAAGTCAGCTACAATCTTAATGAGGATGGAGGAGGAAAATGTGCCAAATACCTCAAACCCAGAGGTGTGGACGGCTAGGCCTGGTTGAGATTGGAGGGCATGGAGTGGCTGGAACGGTGGCTATAAGTGAGACTCCTGTGTCCCATCAAGTCATCAGCGAGGGCCCAGGGAGCTGCGGCCAACCTTGGAGCACCCACAGAGGAAGCAGGATGGACTTGGGCTGGGTGGGCATGAAGAGTTTATAGGATAAGTGTCTTTTTAAGACCAGGAGGTTTGGATTACTATGTAAATCTAACCCATTGTTAATTCTATTACAGCGTGCTTCCAGATAATGCGTTTCCTTGGGCTGTAAGGTACTTACAGTGATAAAGACAACCTGCCCCATTGAAGGATCTAACTCAGGAGCCTTGGGACCTCAGCATAAAATGTTGTCAGTTATTTACACTTTTGATTTATAAGGTTTGAAGTTTGAAAACCACATTGAAGCATTTTAACAACTTAAACTGCCTTATTTATATGTTTATGTGATTTTAAAAAGTTATCTAAGGTTGGAGGCTGGGTGAAAAAGGTGAAAGGATTAAGAAGTACAAACTGGCAGTTACAAAAGAGTCACGGGGATGTAAAGTACAGCGTAGGGAACACAGTCGATAACATTGTAATATCCACATACGGTGCCAGGTGGGCGCTAGACTTATCGGGGGCACCACCTCTTAAATTATAAAAATAACCACTAATCTGTGTACCTGAAACTAATAGAAAATAATATTGAGTGTCAGCTATAATTGAAAAAATTATCAAAAGTGTCAGAATATAATAAATATAAATAAAATTACAATGTTTAAGGGATCCCCTGACAAATTTAATTAGTCCCCTTAAATATTTTAAGTGCATTTTCTCACTTTTTTATATTCAGGTTTCTTTTTAAGCATTTCAATGGCTGTTTCATAGACCTTCCCAAATAGTAAATATGATTGTTGAGAAGATACTTTATTAGTAAAGTAATAAGACCTGGAAGTGGAACTTAAAAACTTAATGAAGAGCAAGCTTATTTTTAAAATGTAACTTCAATAAGTTGATTATTAATTTTTAAAACCAAATAGTCCCTGAATAAAACTGGTTCAGTCATCAACTCACCCGGAGACTGCAGCCAAGAAATCAGGAGAAGGCAGAGACCCTGAAAGACAACACCGGAAGAATTAGGAAAGATCACCAAGAGCAAAGATGTGTCATGAGAGACCAAGGCTAAGACCACCCACACCCTCATCTTCCCAATTACCATGTATGGATGCCAATGTCATGCAGTGAAGAGGCTGATGGGGGGGGGAGAATGGATTCATATGAACTACAGTGTTGGCAGTGAGCTCTGTGGGTACCCTGGGCTGCCAGAAAGATGACCAAGTGGGTCCCAGGGCAAATTAAACCTGAAACATCACAGGAAGCAAAAATGACAAAACAGAGGCTGTCCCACTTCGGGCACATCCTGAGTGGTGGGGGTTCTCTGGAAGAGACAATAATGCTGGGGAGGCTAGCAGGTGGCAGGAGAAGAGGGAGACCAACTGTGAGATGGAGTGACTCCATCAAAGAAGACACAGGCATGAGTCTATGGGAGCTGAGCGGGGCTGTTGAGGACATGAGGACCGGACATTGTGGATGTCACTCATTCATAGGGGTAACCAGCAGTCAGGAGTGGACTCAAAGACATGTAACACACATAATCTTTTCTACAAAAAAGGACTCTTGACCTCCCAACCCCCAATCCACACTGATGCCCACATTCACTTTTGAGTCAAACAAGTCTGGCATAGAACAAGAAGGCGGACAAGTTTATCATCACTTCACTTTCTGGACCTGGACTTTCTGGCATGAGAAGGTCATCAATAAATGGCAGCTGCTTTATTTAGGATGTCTTCTTCCTCCGCCCTGCTATCTCAGAGTTTCCTTTCAATTCTACACATTCAGACACTGGGGGTCAGTATTGCTTAAAAGCACAGACCTCATCTTGGCATCAGGATATAAATAGTTTAAGTAAATCCACTGACAAATCACCCAGAAAAGTTTGAACGACATTCGACATTCGACATTCGCAAGCGTGACAGCAGAAGCAACAGAAGTTGTCATGCAGAGCTCTGACGCCGGGGAGTGCGTGACCCTGGCAAGTCTGCCGTTCTGGTAGGAACACAAGGAAACAGCTCCTTTCTACCCCATCTGCCCCTTCAGGGAGCTTCCTTTCCATGCAAGGGATCACCTATTATTTTTAAAAAGAAAGAAAAAAAAGAAAGAGGGACTTCGAAGTGTTAGTCTCCTTCACTAGGAGTAACTACTTCACTCAGGGTTAAAAGCAGGAGCTGGGAAAAGGATTTAAACACAGCAAAGGAAAATGAATGATGGAAGAAATGCATTGAACTCACATGCTCACGGTTTCAGAAGTGGTCCAGGCACCTGTCAATCACCTCCCCCATCAGAAATGCTTCTTCCTTGTTCCTGCCCCTTCGATTCTTCCTCTTCTCTATCCTCAAAATCAAGTGGAGATTTGGATTTGTTTGGTTGGTTGCTTACTCGAATTGTTTCAACCACAACTGTCCAGATTATTTTCCCCCTGGCTGTTCAAATTGGATTCTTGATCCTGCCCCCACCCCACATCTTATCTTGCTGCTCTTCTGAGCCCCCACGCAGCAGAAGGGCTGGAAGTCCCTCAAGTTCCAGTGCTGCTGGGAGGGGGCAGCGGTGATGCAGAGCAGCAGTGCCCCTTGTGAAGGTGGGAACCTCTCTGGTCGTTTCGGCCCCCCCACCTCTCTCTCCTGTTTTTGCCACCCACTCCTGTTTTCTGTTCTCACCTCCTTCTCTTTGTTCCTTTTTCATAATGTAAAACCTACCCCACTCCATTAAAGAGTGTCTTTTTGATGAATTCTACCACTTCATTCTTGACTTTTAGTGACTATGAACCAGTTTATCGTAAGCCAAAAAAGGGGGGTTGCAGGTATTAACTGCCCAGCTTTGCCCGCAGAAGGTGCTTTGTGCCCCATGGAGTGGATGGAGAGTTGAGCCTGGATTGCGTGTTCCTGTCTAGCACACCCCAGGTGCCTGAGCTGTTCGGGTCACACTCTCTAGTCTCTGAGAAGGTCTTCCACCAGGAGAAGGTCATTGTCCTTGGCCTGACCAAGTCCCTGCTGAAGCAGATGGGGGTGGGGGGGGCCAGGCCATGTCCAGACTGCTCACAACCAATGAGGGGCCAGATTCTGTGGGTAGAGCTGGGCCACCTTCCGTCTGAGCCTGGACTCCAAAAGGGTCTGGAGCAAGGAGAGGTTGCAATGGATTCATCCTCAGCAGTGTCATCAGAACTTTGCTTCCACCCTCCGCTCGGCTTCCTGGCCAAGCTTTCGTCTCACTCCATTTCTCCCTCCAGTGCCAAGGAGAGGGCCTCACATTCAGGAACTCTTGATGAACGTCTGTGTTGGATGGAAGGATGGATGGATGGGTGTTTTAAATCTTCATTAAGGAAATGCCGGGAAAAATTACACTGTGAAGTGAACAAACGGGAAAAAAAGCACTGGCTTGCTTACTACTCATGGTCAACAAAGCTTCAGGTCACAAGTTCCCAGTTCACACCCCTCTGCAACATTTTTGAAGGGGGTTGTGAGGATTTTGTTTCTTTAGTTATTTTGGAATTTTGTGTCTCCGGCTGCAGAGGTTAAGAACACAGTGTCCCTCCATCCGTGACCCGTTTTCATCATTGGGCTATGCAAGGCATTTCCTCACTTATTTATAAACTTTTACAGTGGGTTTTCCTTCTGTAGGCAGCATGTCACTACCCAGTGAGGAATTTATATTATTATTTAGAATATTAGTACATGTTACATAGTATATATCAATATGCTAAAAATATTATTTTTATTGAACTATCCAGAATTTATTGGATCCTCAGATGCCATTTAACATCTTAATGCGTGTAAAGAGCTCTTACGAGTCCACACAGATTAAAGATGGACGACCTCACACGAAAGTGGAGGAAGTAAAGAAGTCATCCACAAAAAAGAAGTATAAACTGTCAAAAGTTATAAGAAAGTACTCATTCTTATTCAGTGAAAACAATTTAAAATAAATGAGATGCTATACTTACCAAATTTTAAAAAAGTTTAAACTCAGTGCTGTAGAGAGTAGGAAATAATAGAGTTCACAGACTCTGTGGTGAGCGGGTTCATTCGACTCAGTTATCATACAAGGGCACTTTGGAAAAAACATGTGATCTTTAAAGAGTAGCTGATACATAAATACATACATACATACATACATACATACATACCTATACACACACATACACAGCCTGCATTGCCTTTGACCCAGCAACTAAATTTTCAGGAATATGACCTACGATGGCCAATACACTTGAGAAGACACTTCATCTCACTAGGTATCAGGGAAATGCAAATAAAACAAGAGAGCATTTTTAATCAGAGTGGCAACAACCCAAGGGTAGATGACACCAAACGTGAGTAAAGTTGGAGGTACACGTACCCCCTCATTTGATGGCGGAGTTACTGGGCGGCCGCTCTGGTGGGCACTGTGACAATGTGCCTTCTCCGTGATGGCACAGTCCCACTTCTCTGAACCTCCCCAGAGAAACCTTGGCACATGTGCACAAAGAAAAGATCTGATGTGTCACTGTTTGTGTTAGCAAACACTAAAAAGACCCCAAATACAGAAAGAGTCCAAGAAACAGTGATTTGTCCTTGTGATGGAGAGGGATATGGAGCTTCGTGTGCTGACATGTAAACATTCCTAAACTATGCAGCTGAGTGACTCCGTGGAGCACATTAGCATCTGTGCGCCACTCCCAACGTCACAAATAAAAACTACCCAACATTATACACTTTATCGAGATACATGAAAATATATGTAAACACATTAAACATAGAAAGGTACACATTAGCCAATAAAGGTAGTTATCTCTATAAGAGTGAGAGTGATTGGCCCTGGCTGGAGTGGCTCAGTGGATTGAGTGCTGGCTTGCAAATCAAAGGGTCACTGGTTCGATTCCCAGTCACGGCATGTGCCTGGGTTACAGGCTAGGTCATGGGAGAGGCAACCACACATTGATGTTTCTCTTTTTTCCTCCCTTCCCCTCTCTAAAAAGTAAATAAACAAAATATTTTTTAAAAAGAGTGATAGTGATTCATTGAAACTGGTCATTAATGGGGACTTTAGTCATATCTGTAATTGAGAAGTTTTAAGTTTTTACCAATAGGTGTTCTTTTATTACATACACCTTTTAAAAAATATTTAAAAGACTGATTGTAAAGATTGCCCTACACGAATACTCACCCAAGCATTATTTGGAGTAGTGGAAATTCAGAAATAACGTCAGTGTCCAGCAGCGAGGAAGACAGGACGGACTACAGCACAACCACCCACATGCCACAGCGGCAGCCCGCCAGCAGGAACGAGACTTGGAAAGGGCGCGGCTGGCACAGAGCTGCTCTTGGAGGACAGTCCCTTGGCGGTGCCCACGTCCACTCTACTTCCAGCTCGTTGGCCAGAACTGAGCTGTGACCACATCTGCATGCAAGGCAGTCTGAGAACAGTAGTCCCTGTTTTGGGGTGACCGTGTGTCCAGGCAGAGTCTTGACACCATCTGGAAGGAAGGAATACAGGGAGACTCCTGGTCGCGTCCACCACTGTCTGCTTAGGCATTCTCTTTCCTCTTCCCTGCTTGTTACCTACTCCCCCTGAGAGCTCAGACCAGGTAGCTGCAGCGTCTTCTGCGACACAAACACATGAGCGGAGGGAGGTCAGTCGACCACGTCCCTGTGAGGCAAGGATGATATCTGACTATCTCTTAAGATACCAATCTTCTTGGAAAATGGTAAAAGGAATGAAAATATAGCTTTGCCCTACAGGGAGGCAATCATAGGAAAATATGGAAATGCAAAGTTTCAAAGCAGCAGATTTGATTTAAATGTAAAGAGAATAAAACAAGAACATTTACGACCATAATCTTCGCCATGGCACTTTACAACTTTCAAAGGGTTTCCATATTTTGAATGAAGATGACTATGTTTGGTCATGAGAATAACCACCATTGGTAGAAGGTTGTGTTAGTTTCCTATTGCTGCTGTGACAAATGAGCATAGTCTTAGTAACTGAAAACAACATGAATTTATTACCTTATAATTCCGGAGGTCAGAGTGTCAGAAATAAGTCTCCTGGAACTAAAATCAAGGTGCTGGCAAGGTCGGTTCCCTCGGAGACTCTGGGGGACAACACACCCCTCGCCTCTTTCAGCATTCTTGGCTTGTGGCCATATCACTTCAATCTCTGCCTCTGTGGTCACATCACTTTCTTCTGCTACTCATTCTGATCTCCTGTGCCTCTCCCATAAGGGTCCTTGTGATTACATGAGGCCCACCTGGCTAATCCAGGCTAATCTCCCTACTTTAAGACTCTCGACATAATCAAACCTGCAAAGTCCCTCTTGCCACACTATTCACAGGCTCCAGAAATTAGGGCGTGGACACACTGGGGGTGCATTCCACATTCTGTGCTCACCTTCTTCTACACGCCATCTGCAGCCCTCACAGCATCCTGTGACCTAGGTGTGATATTCAATATGAGTGTTATATTCAGTTTGCAGATGAGATAACCACATAACTAGCAGGTGCCGCACACTCTCTGAGGGGTGAAGACAGAATCCAAAAGTACTTCTACCCAACTAAAGGCACCCCCATTTGACAGATAAGAACCTTCTGGTAGCAGAAACAGCCCCAAACACGTCGGGAGGCATGAGTGACTTCATGAATTCTCTCCTCCCGCCCATTTCCACAATTCTTGCGATTAATCCAGAAATCTGGACCACAATGAATCATCCGCCTTCACTTCATGAGAAAAAGTGTCCCTAAAATACTGAGAACATAAACACGACTGTAGAATTTAGCGGCACTGGAGACAGGAAATCCCCTACAATGTGGAAGAAAGGAGACCGTGGCCGTATTTCCCTGTGAGGGGACAGATGGTTTCAGGGTGCCGGGGTACACTCTGCGATTCCCGTAGAAAGGGCATGGCCGTGTTTTTCTAAGCGCTCTGCCATCATTCCGGTCTTCTAGACTGAAGCACACAGGCACAGTCATCAGTTAACTACTGGAGCTAGACCCTCCCTTTCTTCAGTAAACAATGCCGGAAAGTCCTCCTGCTTTCTCCTCGCAGCCATGGTAACCGTGTTTGGGTGATCCGCGGTTGCCAGACTCCTCCACCAGAATGAGATTTTCTAACAACCTGTGTCAATCCAGGACAAACAAGAAAAGGTTTTTATTTTGTTTTGTTTTTAACCCTACTAGGGTCCTTCATAATAACTCCAGTGTTTCAGAAGAAATGTGTACATCCTAATAGGCCCCTTTCTACTACTTTGGAAAGTATAATTCACACACAGAAATCTGCTTCTATCCTAAGACTACATGGAGAAATGATTAGAGAGATTAGGCATGAACCATGGTTGATGGACCAGGAGTCATAAATGGGTTAGTTCTCACCGCTGCCTTAAAGTAGGTACTAATATGATCCCCATTTTATGGATGAGAAAATTGGTATTTAGAAAGTTGAGCCCTGAGTCAAAGCTGCGTATCAGTCAGGGCGGAGGTGGGATTCGATCCCTCCATAAATGATTCTCAGCTAGAGTCCATTTCTAAAAAATACTGTGGGTTTTTTATGCATGCATTTTTAACTTGCGGAAAGCCTATTGTGTGCCGTCTCTCTTGCTGCTCCTCCCCCTCTCACTCAGCACTGCTTTCCTAAGGCACCCCCCTGCGGCTCCAGGTACTCCAGGTCCCTCCGCTCCACCCGGCACCTCCACCTGTCTGACCTATTGCTTTCCACACGCTGGTTTTTAAGGCTCAGCTGAAAGTAACTTGGTAGTTTAATCTATCCTGTTTCCACAATTTGGAAAGAGATGAGGCACCACGACTGGAAGGGGACACAGGCCCCCCGCAAAGAGAGGCAGAGGTCAAGGAGGGGCCAGCCTGGCTGTCCCCGCGCTGGGAGCCGCCCAGCCTGTGTTTTCGTGTTTTCTCACCTGCAGCCCGGTCAATAATCCCTGCCCCACCTGTCTCTCAGGGATGAGATGGGGCTTGAGTGAAACAACAGGTGAGAAAAAAGGCTTTGAATGGAGTCCCTAAGCACATATCCGGGAATCAGCTCACACAATCCCTTCTCCAAGGTGACACCAGAGCCCAGCCAGGTGATCGGAAAAGCAAGCGCACCCATACCCCCGCCACGAGGAGGCGCTCACGCTCAGGGGAACGCAGTCAGTTAGGTGTTACCCCAACACTACACTCACCTCACCCAGTTGCACTCCCAGCCTGGTCGTGCTACTCTTTCGAGGGTCTGCAGAAGGGTGTGTCCGACCCTCAGGCCCCCCCTGCCTCTTACCCCCTTCCCACCGTCATTTCTATCCCCATGCCGACTCCAGAACCCGCTGCCTGGGTACGGACTTCCTCACCCGGGTCCATCCCTTGGGACCTCCCACGAGCGGGAATGATAGCAGGCTAATATGATTATTACCACGCTTCTCTCTGCCCACTTTCACGCCCCCTCAACCACAGCAAGGACAAGAACAAACACAGGAGTTCTAGCTCTCAGACGCGGCAGGCCCGAGTGCACCCCCGTGGGTGCAGGCCCAGCCTCCCGACTCCACCGTGCAGCGATCTTTGGGCGCGGCTTGCCGGGACCTCAAGGCTGGAACCCACCACACTGTGAAGCTCTTCCTGACCGCCTCTCGGCCACCCTGCCCCCGTGCTGAGCCCTCCGCAGGGGACAGGAATTCCTCTGGCTTTTCTGCTTCCTCTGTGCCCGCCCATGTTTCTAGTGTAGCCGTTATGCTTCAGTTTTATTGATGGGTTTGCAGGTCTGTTCCTCCCACGAGGCAGAGACTGCTGACGTTCGTCACATTTCTTCCTGCCCACACCGGTGTGACAATGCACTTCTGTCGTTTAAGCCACTGCTTCGTGGCACTAGGTTATGGCAGTGCAAGCTGACACAGGTGGCAGTCATGCCTTTCTTTCCGTGTTTCTTGCCACAACCCCTACCGAGAGAAGCCCAGCAACTAGGACGCAGTTACGGAAAGAAAAATGTGTCCTCTAGAGGACAAAGAGGAGACGTGGCCCTTGCCCTTGAAGGTCTCATAATGTGATGGGTGACGTGGAAAGGAAGAAGACAGTTCAAAGTGGGTGTGTAATGCCAGGCCAGAGGCATGGACCGCCAGGCTCCTGTGGGTGCCAAGTCCCTCCTAACTCAGATGGGGTGGGGTGGGCCATGCTGGCAGCCATCCGGGAAGTCTCCCAAAGCCCGAACCTTCAACTGTAAGTTAGTCCAGTGGAGGGAGAGAACTAGAACAGAGAGAGCAAACCAGCAGCCAGGGAGAGTGTGGACTATGTGTGGGCCCCTGAGCAATTTGGTTTATAGATACTCTGGAGCCCGACTTTGAGGAGTTTTTATAGTCTGCTGAGTCTGGAGACCAACGGGTTAATTTAAATAGAGGAGTACCCTGCACCGGCAAGCTAGAGTTCTAGAAATTTCTCTCTGGCAAAGTGAGGACAGATTGGAGCAGGGTGTGACTCCCTCTCTGGATGTTCCCTGCTCTCTGTGGACAGGAGGAGTTGAGCGAAATCTTGATCAGTCCCCAGCCTTGGGGGTAGGCAGCACCCCAAGACTGGGCCTTGCTGGGAAAAGCCTTCAAGGTCTTTTAATGGGCAGTAATAACTCCTTACCAGATGTGCTCGCCTATTTTTACATACAGAACCCTCCCACTGTCCTAGAATCTGCCTCTAGTTCTTGGAAGTTGGGGTAAAAACCCACATGTTTTTCATCATTCCTCAAAACCACCAGCTTGAAGCACGTAGTCCTGTGACACTTGGGGAAGAAGTCGTGAACATCTGTGTCATGTTCCTGTCCCCATTCATTTTCTGTGGTACATTAAAGCAGAAACGTGCAATTCTAAAGGCCTTCGGGGAGAGGCGAAGGGCAGGCAGGAGCCTAAAGGGAGGAGGCTGCCCCAGACAGACCCGTCCCCAGTGGGGCCCGGAGGCAGGGTGGGGGGATCCCAGATCCGAGGCCCTTCCCTCTGCCCCATGACACATATATGGCCCATGCTCAAGTGAAAACTTGTATTTTGGTCTTGTCGTCTTAGCCGCATTATTTTTATTACCTCTCAGAGGACGGGGGTTGCCCTGCACGCTGAGCTCATGAGGAAGAAAAGCCGCTAGCACAACGCAGTCTGCAGACCGCCAGGGCTCCGTCAGCGGGCTTCCGCCTCCTGAACACTGTTCCAGCCTGGCCCCGGCCCTGGGGAAGGCCCTAGGCTGGATGTGGGCTCAGGTCAACGTGAGGTCTCTCCAGTACTCATCGGCCCCCGCAGACTCCAAATGTCAGAAGTCTCTCCTGCTGACCTTTAGACCATGAGAGGGGCTGCTGAGGACTTCTGCATCATCACGGTCAGCCAGCTGGGAGCCCCGCTGCAGGACAGCTGCAGAGCAAGGCTGCCACCCGTGTGGCAGAACCTGACCCCGTGGCATTTCCCTGCGGGTAGGGGTGGGTTTTGATGGGCTTTTCCTTTCCTTCCTCTTGCGGGCCTTTGGGCAGTGTCAAGACTGATACATAGAAGCCCAGCATCACCCTGGTGGGGGGTGCGCTTCAGTAATGGGAGGTTTGTGCCCCAAGCCCAGGGGGGTACTTAATAAGAGCAACAGCCAGTGGAGCATGGGCCTCGGCCCACCCAGCTGGTCCATCAGGCCCTGGGGTCTGCTTTGCTGCAGAAATTGTTGAAGTCTCATCCCTGTCCACCTAACGGGACATTTGGAAGAATTCAGGAAGGCGGGATCCTAAACCCTGAGAGATTTAAGGGGAAGGGAGAAAGGGCTGGACTCTCGGGGTCAATTTTGTTACTGTCATCAGCGAGGAATTTGTATACACCATGAGAGAGCAAAGCGTTGAGACAAAAAACATTCAATGTCAATGTCATAAACTTGCAATGCAGTTTTTTTTTAACTATGAATCATTATCAATAGTCCAAGTGAGATATTTCACACTGAGAGAAATCAAGATTTCCATGTTTTCTCAAAAAATAGGAAGACGGCAGCTCCTATTTTTTAATTATTCTGTGTTGGCATCAGCTCCAGCTCAGGAGCAGCTCTCTCTCCATGGACCTGTGCTCTCCCGTCCGCCAGAGTCCCGCCAGCCTCTTCTCATCAGCTCTGCCACTCGCCTGGCCCCTACAGGCCTTTGAGTCGGTGGGATCATGCTTAGTGGACCCGGAGAGCCGATCTGGGGAGAGCTGGGCCAAAGCCTGTTCTGGTGAGAACCACGCACCCAGCATGGGCTGATAATCCTGTCTGTTTGTCTGTCTAGCAGGAAGACACTCCCCACTTTCCTGCCCTTATGGACAGCTGCTCAGAGATCATGCAACCTCGCACGGGGCGGGATCAGCCGGCTGCAGTCCACGTGCAGCTGGGAGTCACTCTGCCCCTGGTGCCCCTCCTGTCGGTGCCACCAGAAGGGTGCCCAGACAGAGCCTTCGCACAGGCACGGGTACGTCCAGTTCCTGCTGATGACTCCGCCGAGTAGGGACAGTCTGCCCAAAAGGCAAGTTTAAATTTAATCTCTTTCAAGAACTACACACTTGGGATTTTTAAGCGGTCAGTTTTCCAGCATTTTTCCCATAACATTTTTTTTTAATCTTAAGATTTTTGCACCTGTTCTGGTGTTTGGAGAGACTGCAAGGTGGAACGTGTTTACAGATAAATACTAAAACTTCTGGCCATACTAATCAAAGGCCAAAAGACTGCGGGGCCAGGGGGCGGTTCCCATAACACCAGGTCATCTGATACTCAGGGCATGAGAGAGACCAGGAGCAAAGAAGCAAATATTTAACTTCTCTTCGCACAGTCAGGCTCGCTTACGTGACCTTGAAATATTAAATGAACCACCAAAAGGCACCAGCTTTGGAATGCTGTCTCCTCCAACCCTGACTGAGAAGGGCAGGTGGGCCGTGTCACGGGTCCCTGCTCCCGGGGACATTAAGCAGGGGCTGCAGGGAGAAGCCCAGCCCCCTTATGAGACAACCTGGCCCAGGAGTGGGCATAGGACACCCTTTCTAACATCCTCCCTCCCTGCTGCCTCACCCAACCCCCTCCCCCCCACACTCCACACAATGAACACAGCCTTGAGCCCTTTCACTGGAAAGTTTCCACTATGTGGGATCATAGCTCTCTGTGGACACGCAGGACGATAAATGCCCTGATTCAGAACCGACAGAGTTCCAATCTTCAGTGTAGGGTTTCCAAACTGCCACCCAGGCCCTGAGGTCGTGCTTAACTCCTGCCACCCAGAATCCTTTAAAGCAGTTCCTCAAATTTCAGACCCAAGAGTGAGGCTGGGAAAAATCTTAGGATTTCTTTTCTCCCTTGCCAGAGCACCCCCCTCCCCCGCCCCTCCTGAGTCCTGGATTCCCCTCGGAGGACCTGCCCCTGCACAAGGATGCCCTACAGAAAAGCCCACCCGTGCCGAAGACCGGGTGTGCCCAGACGGACCGCTGTGTCACAGCATGACGAGCGCCTCCAGGCGCAGGGCGCAGCTGTTGTCCTAGAGACGCAGGTGTGACGCCCGCCCCTCGCTGCTCAGTTAGGAGGTCGGCTGTGCCCTCGCCGGGTGGGGTGAGCGCGGGGCCGGATCGGCCACAGGCTTCTCAGCCCGGAAGAACTTTCGTCAGCTGATTCAGCCAAGCGTTGCGAAGCCCCGGGCCTCCTCCGTAAGCCATCCTCTCCCGTGTGAGAGAAGCTGCACTCATCAGGGTAGAAGAAGAGGCAGGGTTCCCGGGGTGAAGAGCTGAGTCCCAGCCCCTCTCTATCGCCCGCCCCCACTCCGGCTCGCCTGTCTGCTCTCCCTGCCCATGTGAAGGCCAAGCAATGACCCGGCTCTGACAAACGCCACTACAAATTGTCACATAGTCATCGACTAGCAGGAGAAGACATGCGAGCTTCTGTGAGACAGCTCACGGCGAGCTGGGCATCAGCATCCTCCTGAGTCGTTCATTCTGTGTCTCCACCGCGTGGTCGATGGATCCAAAGGCTGGTTTCTTAGGATGCTAACAGAACAAGGCCAATCGGCAAATCAGCAATATCCAGTGGGAGGCCTTTTAGAGAATCATGATAAACATGACAAATTTTAGTCAACTTTAATTTCGGTATTAATTATTAAATAACGACTTGTGATAATAATTATTAGAGATAGTTAACTTTAATAACATTAATTATTTAATAATTGTTTGTAATATGCTTATTCAGTTATAATGATCAATTAATCATTCACTCCACCATGTTTGTTAGTTCATTAATGCCTGAATGATGAAGTGGGTGGTGGGAGGCCATAGCAAAGGGTAAAAGAAAATCGGAGGGAGACGGCAAGGGGGGCATCTGTTCATGTCGTCGGGCTTCCAGGGAACCATGATAATGTAGATCTTGGAACTAGAAAAGGGGGCGTATTCCCTTCTAGAATGTTCTTGGCATGAGAACTTCCAGTCATTCTACTTGACTTTTAAAGAATAGATCTTCATTTGTGTAGATATTTTATTTAAAAAAGAATTCATGGCCCCCAAAGTATTGTCAGCTGGGAGCATTGTATCAGGTAAATGTTTTCTCCCCACCCCACCCCCACCCCCACAAAACTCAGGACGTGGGAAGTATGCCTTCCCCAGGGCCTGGGGAAGAGCTGAAGCCCTGGGCACAGGAAAATGAACGGATCAGGAAAGGCAGAGCAGAGAATGACTTTAATTCGGTCCTTCTGGCAATCAGAGGGATGCTCTTTGTGTGCTTTCAGCAAACAGCCTCACACTGCTACCACGTCCTTCCTCTTCAACAGGCAGGAAAATCTATTTATCGCCCAGCGAGAAAATGCCCCGCCATAAAAAGCAATGAAGTTCTGACACATGCCACCTTGAAAACATTATGCTATGGGAGAGCCAGGCACACAAGGACAAAAATCGTGTGGTTCCATTTATAGGAGGTACCCTGAGCAGGCACACTGACAGAGACAGAAAGTAGAACAGAGGTCACCGGGGCTGCGGGAGGGGGGCTGCGGGAGGGGGACGGCGGAGGCATTGCTCCGTGGGCACAGAGTCTCTGCCTGGGCTGATGAAAAGTTTTGGAAATAGTGGTGATGGTTGCATAACATGGTGGATGCAATTAATGCCGCTGCATTGTAGACCTAAAAATGGTGAAAATGATAAATTTTATGTTGTTTATATTTTGCCACAATAAAAAATACAAAAAGAAAAAAAGAATAAAAAGTTGGGATGCCTTGGTCCATCAAGCTTCATAGGACCCTTTGGCTGCAAGGACTGACAAGACCGTGTTTCTAAGGCTTTTCCTGGACATCCCCCTCCCCAGACATTCCTGCTGAGCTTACAGCTCTGCTTCTAGTCTCAGCCCCATCAGGAGAAGCTTCCAGAATCAGGGAAAAACACATTCTGGGAAATGAGTTTGTTTGAAGCCTTCATTTTTGGTTTTAATCAGAATTTTAAAAATATCTTAAAAGCAAAATTGCTATTTAAAATAGGCTAAAATAGACCCTGGCCATCCAGCTCAGTTGGTTAGAGGGTTGCCCTGATATGCCAAGTTTGCAGGTTCCATCCCCCATCCAGGCACATACAAGAATCAACCGATGGCCCTGGCTGGTGTGGTTCAGTGGATTGAGCACTGGCCTGCAAATCAAGAGGTCACTGGTTTGATTCCCAGTCAGGGCACATGCCCGGGTTGGGGGCCAGGTGTCCGATGGGGGCAAGCAAGAGACAACAGATCCATGTATCTCTCGCACATTGATGTTTCTTTCCCTCCCTTCCCCTCTCTCTAAAAGTAAATAAGTTCTAAAAATACATATATTAAAAAAAGAATCAACCAATGAATGCATTAATAAGTGGAACAACAAAACGATCTCTCTCTGTCTAAAATCAATCAATCAATCAATCAATCAATCTAAAAAGGCTGAAATAGAACTGCAACTTTAGGGAAACTTAATTACACATGGTATCGATGGCTAGCCCATGAGCAATCAAGTTTTGTTTTCCTTTTCTCTCATTTCAGAAAGTAAAGATAAAATGGCTTTGCTTGAAGATAATGACCTAGCTTCTCTTCTCCTCTTCCTTCCTCACTTGTATCAGATGGCTCACCAAGAGCTCCCTGATCAGGGCTCTGTAGCTAGGAGGTTGAGTCAATGTCTACGTTCTTCACTACCACCCACGCCAGGTTTGCCTCTTAAGTTTCAGGAGGCAGAAACTCCTCAAGGATTTTCTTTGAAAATAAAAACCTTTTAAATAGCACTGATTACACATTTCACATAACACAGGGAAGCTTTTGCCCAAGATTAGTGTGCATGGCTTGAACTTCACTCAAGGTCAACAATTAACCCATGTTGAGAAGAACCACGGTGTGATTTGCCCCGACCAGCAGGGCAGTCAACTGGGGTAGACCTGTTAGTGAAGGAGTGAGAGAGACAGGAGGCGCGAAGAATGGCAGCAAGACAGGGTTCTGATCAAGCTGCAAATTTTATTTGAGGATCGCGGGTATATATACTGGTTGGCTGAGGGGCGTTGCTGGAGAAGCTCGGTGGAGTCGTGGGTCTTACTGATTGGTCCTCTTGCTCTAGGGACTATATGCCTTTTATGGGCAA